>VIYQ01003051.1:0-14528 GCA_009928355.1 Chlorella sp. CH2018 | reverse complement strand
GGGGGGGGGGGAGCAAGGGAGTGAGTGGGTGGGTGGTGTCCAAGTGTTCAGTGCGGCATGCAAGCTGGCCAAGCCCAGCGGGCATGTGTCTACAGCAGCTTTCGTGCATACAGCCAAAGCAGCCCAGCCGGCAGCGCTGCCCAGCACACCGCGAGGAGGCCTGCGTTGGCTGCGTTGCCAATGGCGACCGTAGCGACCGGCACACCCTTGGGCATCTGAGAGGGGCATGGGGGAAGCAGGTGCAAACGCTATCGCTGAACTGGAAACTGGCAACAGGATGGCTGGCTGCAAATGCAGGCTAGCGGGGCCAGACTGCTGCTCAACCCCCAGGGACACCAGGCCTTGCACACCTGCACAATGCTGAGCAGCGCATCCAGGCCGTCGAGGTGTGCGCCCGTGGGCTTCACAGGCACGCCAATGACCTGCGGGGTGGAGCAGGCAGCATTGTTCAGGGAAGGGGATGAGCAGATCAAGGCCATGGCCGCCTTCGTTGATGTTGTCAGACAGGCGCAAGGCAAGCAACCGCTCCTACTGCAGCGCGCGCCCGGGCTCACCGGCAGCGGGGTCATGCTGGCGACCATGCCGGGCAGGTGCGCCGCGCCGCCCGCACCTGCAGAATACGGAGCAGAGCATGGGAAAGGCAACGTTAGCGACTCCATAGTAACGGCAAGAAATCGTGTTGATCTTCATCTCACAGTCGTCCGGAAGCCTCCTTGCTCACGCCCAGAAGCATGGCGCTGCTCACCCGCAATGATGGCCTGGATGCCGCGCTCATGCGCCGTGCGAGCATAATCAAACATGCGCTCCGGTGTCCTGCCGGGAGGGGTGGGGCGCTGGGGAACCACGTCAACGCAACAAGCAACGCGAATTCAAAAGCAGGATCAGTTGACACGAGGCGCCAACCACTCATTTTTTTCCTCTTGTAGCTCGTTCGTGGTGCTGTTCCACCACAGGGCCGCCAGCCCCAGCCCCAGCCCCACCTGTGTGCCGACACCACGGTGACCTCGCAGGGCACGCCAAACTCTTCAAGCACCTCGGCGGCGGCCTGCAACGGATCAGCGTGAGTGGGAGGGGGGGAGCGGTGAAGGGGCCGCTGGCCGCTGGAGCGCCGACAGGCGCGCCTGGCCAGGGCGCCTCACTGCCCTGTGTTTGACATTGGCCATGCTCCCGCCCGGCTGTGCATCGGCCAGTCACTGCCAGCTGCCGCTGGCTAGCCAGAGCCCCTGCTGCCCCAGCCCAGCCCAGTGCGCCCACCTTCATGGTGGCCAGGTCGGAGTCGGATCCCATGATGATGCCCACCCGCGGCCCGTCGCCATGCTGCCCCCCGACCTGCTGCAGCTCGCTGGCCACGCGGCTGGTGGACGCCTCAATCGCGTCCGCAGCCACTGCAAGGGGGGGGAAGGGGGGGGGAGGGCGGAAGCACACTGCTCAGAGCTCGTGCGGTTGTGGGGCTGGATGCAAGGGCCTTAGAGCTGAGCAGAGCTGAGCACTGGCACAGGACTGACTGGCCACGCAGCGCACTCCAGCTGTACCACCTCCGCAAGGAGCACCCGTGCCGCCGCCGCTGCTACATGCACACAGAGGGCATGTGGAGCAGCTCACCTGGGTCAATAGCTCGGAGGCGGTGCCGCACCTCCTCGTTGTCCTTGCCCACCACAGTGATGTGCCTGGGCGGGGGCGGTGGGTGAGAGGACAAGTGGCCAGGTGACCACAGGCTAAAACAACCCTGGCCCGGCTGAACGCGCACCCAGCTACCAGACGCGCACACTTGGCAGGCAAGGCACGGCTTGGATAGGGGTTTGCCCTCACCCAATCTTGCGCTGCGGCGCCACGCCCGCCTTGCCGTACCAGTGCACCGAGGCGCCCGGCACCGCGACTGCAGCAGGGTGAGGCGAGCGTTCTGAATTTGGCGGGTGATCTGGCAGCTACTTGAAATCCGCCCTGAACTGAACGACTGCTGATGTTATTAAGCCCCGATGCCGACGCTATAAGAGCCCCAGCACCCCATGCAAGCCGTCAACAGCCGATGGATGGCTCACAGGCACGGCCCATCAGCTCGTGCGCCTTGCGCTCGCCCTCCTCGCCATCAGCCTGCGAGCGAGTGCAGCAGTACGGGAGCTAAGCGTGCAGGGCAGAATGTCAGGCAGCAGAGAGTACATGTCCCAGCACGCTGCATGCGACAAGCGCAGGAGCGGCAGCAAGCATGGCAGGCAAGGCACAGCCTGCCCATCACAGACGCTTTGGAGCAGCCCCCATTGCGCCACATGGCCCACCTCTCCCAGAATGTTGAGCATGATGGAGGCACCCACGCGCAGCCCGCAGTCGCCCAGCGGCCAGCCCAGCACAGCGCGCAGGTGGGCCTGGGGGCGGCAGGGCGGAGGAGAGGAGGGCGAGGGTCAGACGGATGGGCAATGTGCAAGTCCTCTCAGCCGTTCCCCCCTCCTTGCATGTGTGCCCTCTGTGCGGCGCTGCCCAGCCGTTCATCCCGCCACCTGCACCGCACCTCAAACTGCGAGGAGGGGCAGGCCTCGATGGTGTAGTGGCCCGAGTTGTGGGGGCGGGGCGCCACCTCGTTCAGCAGCACCGAGCCGTCGGGCAGCAGGAAGGTCTCCACGCCAAACACGCCCGCGCCTGCGGGCACCACAGCACGGAGGCGAGGGATTGAGATGGAGCAGGAACGGCTCCACATCAAACAGGCCCAGGCATGGCATGGGGGAGGGGCGGAGCAAGAGCAGGAGTGAGGTGAGCAGACGAAGGGGCAGCGGAACCAGCGATGGCGTACAGGCATGGACGGTTGAACAGGCAAGCAGGCAAGCTGCCCTGGCAGGCGGCTGCTCTGCCCGCCTTGTGCCATTCCAGCCCTACCACCAACCCCTTCCCCCCACCTTCCAGTGCGGAGATGGCCTGCTCAGCCACCTCCTGCGCGCGGCGCTGGGCAGCCACCGGCACACGGGCGGGCGTCTCAGTGGTCCAACAGATGCTGTCCTTGTGGATGGTCTGTTGCAATTGCAAAGGGGTGGGGGTGGGGAGCCAGCAGCAGCACTCACTGGGTGGCAGGCGTGCCGGCAGGCATCCCCATGCAGGTCTGAGGGTGCAGCCCACAAGGCACAGGCTGCTGCATGTGCATGCCGTCACCCCTTCACCCACCTGCACCACGGGGAAGGAGGCCACGGAGCCGTCGCGCGACCGCACCACCATCACCGCCAGCTCGCACACAAAGGGCACCCACCTGCGGGCGGGCACAGGATGGAACAGGAAGCAGTGAGTGAGCTGGAGCTGCTGTAGGCAAGGGCGCCTGCATTCTGCGGCACTGAACCGCTGAGATGGGCGCGCAGCAGCCGCCCAGGAGGTCGCATCATGCCGCTTTGCCACCTCTCCCCCACCGGCTGATGGGCCGGACCCTGCAACCCCCAGCTGCTCCCCATCCCCCTCCGGCCTCACTTCTCGGCGTACAGCCCCTTTTCGTAGCCGCCCAGCGAGGCCACCGCCGCAGCAATGTCCTCCTCAGACTTGACAACCGCGTTGCCGCGCCCGTCGTACGCCAAGCTGCGCGGGGTCCGAATGGCAGGGGGTGTTGAGTCAGCGGGCACAGACTGGTGGGGCAGGGCAACGGCTCCAACACTCCAGCCGCATGCAGCTGCTGGTGCCATGGTACCATACGCATTGACCTGAGCTCCACCAGCAACCAGCAGCACTGCACCTCCCTCGCCCCCTGCTCACGTCTTGCTCTTCAGCATGTAGGGGTATCCAAAGGCGCGGCCCGCGCCCTCTGCGCACTTGGAGCACTTGATCTCCCGGAACTCGGGCAGCGGCACCCCCGCCTCACGGAAGTGCTGCTTCTGCCGGTACTTGTCCTGTCAGGGAGGGGAGGGGAGGTGGAGGGTGGAGGGGTGGAGCGGAGCGGGACGGCAGAGCCGACGCTGGATTGGTGCTTGGGCTGCTGCTGCTGACTGAGCCTCACGCTGATGCCGCTGCCAGGCTAACGCCACCACCAGGCCATGCAACAAGACCACCTGCTGCAGCACGCACCTGGATGACGCGCATGGTGTGCGGCGTGGGCTGCACCTCCACACCCGACTGCTCCGCCACCGCCTGCGGACAGGCACCAGCGTGGTCCAAGGTTGAGCAGCTAGGCAGCAGCAGCAGCAGCTGTTGGCTGTGCTTTGACGTTGTTGTGCTCGCACTGGCGATGCAGCTGTAGCACTACCATAGCTGCATCCCACACGCAGACCAACCTGCATCTGCGACGACCGCTGTGCATGTTCATGACCTGCACACAGCACATGGCCACAGCCCCCATCTCGCCTGCATCGCATCCGCGTCAATATGCTCAATCTCAACCGTCAGCACGTCGCAGCCCTTGGCAAACTCCCGGACCGCCTCGGGGTCCCGGAAGGAGCCCAACTGTAAGGCAGGTGTGCGTGAGGGCAGGCAGCAGCACAGCCACCAATCGGCAGCCACCAATCGGCAGGCAGCAACTGCGGCTGCATGTTGCCGGGTGCAGTGCAGCGGTGCAGCAGCAGTGTGCCTTACTGCGCTGCTCCACATCCAGGCAGCACTGCTGGTGCAGCTGCATTGCTGCATATCGTGCAGGTCAAACAGACAGCACACGTGCAAGCCGACGGCCGCCCCGAGCACACACCGTCTGCTTGGCCACCACTGAGGCGGGGCAGTTGGGCGTGGGGTCCAGCACCTTGAGCGTGACACCCATCTTGGCCTGCATCCAATGCAGGAGACACAGTTGAGTGCTCGCATTGGCACGAATGGAGGCACACGGAGCGAGCGGCGCAGCCACCGCCTGGACCGCTCACCGCCTCCTGCGCCATCATCTTGCCCAGCTGGCCGCCTCCCAGCACGCCCACGACGGCGGTGCGGGGCAGGCCCGTGTCCACCACTTTGGTGGGCGCGTCAGACTGCGAGGCGGCCGCCTGGCAGGTCACTGCCTGCTGCCGCTCCATGGCACGACGCCGCGGCGCGCTGCTGCCTGCCGATCGGCTCGTGGCCACCTGATTGCCGGCAGCGAACTGTGGGCGCGCTGCCGCCTGCCGTGGCTGCGCGAGCCGCCCGCCGGGCGTGGTAGCAGCCTGCTGCATCGCCGGGACGGCTTTGTGAGGATGCCAGACAAGTGTGAATGCCCACTGCCGCCCTGCAAGCCCCCATGCATGCCGGCCGCCGCCGCTGCTGCCTGCTGCCGCCGCCGGGCGGCCACAGCATACGCATGTGTCCTGAGCGCAGTTTCATGCATGCGTGCACAGTTGACAAGCTTGGGCATCACTGTGGGGGTGTCAGAAAAGCGCGCTGTGAAATGGATAACGCAACATCTCCCGTTGTGATGTTGTGTTGCAGCACTTGAGCCGCCACCTGCCTGCCGGCGCCACGGTCTGTCGAATCAACATCCCTACATCAGCAGCATCTGCTACAACACCAACTGAGGTTTGCTGCGAGCAGATGCTGGTTGAGACTCTACATGTCAGAAGCCGTCATAGTGCGGTCAAAGCAGGCACAGTGCAGCCCAGCGGCCACACGAAAACAGCAGCGCTGGGCTGCTGCTACTGGCCCTCACGCCGTCTCACAGAAGCAGCAGCCATACACTCGGGCAGAAAGGCTGCGCACCGCCTCCAGCCGGGCCAGGGGCGGTCGCCCCGCCGGCGACAGCAGGTCCTGGCCCAGTGCCGCCACCAGAGGCACAGCCTTGGCCAGCGGCAGCGCTGCGGTCTCGCCGCCCATGCTGACTGCCAGCCGGGCGTCCGCTGCATGCAGCACCTCGCCGGACGAGGCCTGGGAAGCAGTGGGCAAAAGGGGTGGAAAGCTGTCAATTTGCATACAACTGCACAGATAAGCAAAATGGGCTTGTGAAGGCTGCGCCACACGCTGCACCTTTGCCCATGCCGCCACCCACAAGCCATGCCGGCCAGCCCGCTCCACACCTGCAGCGCAGCGGCAAACTCGTCACCAGCCGCCACCGCCTCCGCCTCGTCCGCCAGCGCCGTCACCACCTCCGCATCCACCACTAGCGCCTCGCCGCCCAGCATGAAGGCGCGGTTGTCAGGTGCCCGAGGCGCCAGCCCCTCTCGCAGCTCCTGAGGCCCAGGCAGCAGGAAGGCGGCCCAGCTGCGGCTGCCAGCCGCCTGCTGCACTGCCGCCACCATTGCGTCGGCGATGCGCTGCATGAGGGCCGCCAGCTGGTGTGGTGTGAGCGCCTCCTGCAGCTGCACGCTGGCCAGCGTGCCCTCGCATGCGCCGCGCAGCAGGCCCAGCAGGCGCGCTGCGCCCTGCTGCGCCAGGAACTCAGAGTAGGACAGGAAGCGCTCCTGGGAGGGGGCGGACAGCTTGGGCAGGCCCGCAGGCTTGCGCATGCCGCTGCGGGACAGTGAGGGGGGGGAGGCGGGGAGCAGAAGGATGGGCCAAACAAACAGACACTCCATGGCCAAAGAGGACCGCATTGCACACCCGCCTTGCAACTCATCCCCACTGCCATGGTGGCCACGCCGGGCAGCTGCCCACCTGCCCTCCACCGCCGACTCCAGGTACAGATGGCGGCCCAGGATGTTGAGCTGCGGGTGAGAGGGAGGGACGCGCCGTGGAGCACAGTTAGCAGGGAATGGTGGTCGGTGCTGAAGCCTGAGACACCAAACATGCCCAGGAAGCAGCAGCAGCAGCAGCAATACGGCAGCACCAGCCATGCCTGGGCCTGGCCCCAGAGACCGCCTGCCCTCACCTGCACCCGCACAAATAGGTCTAGCAGCGGCAGCAGCCAGGCGGCACCCAGGGCCCGCGTAAACGCCGCCACCTGTGCCAAAGAACGTGCAGGCAACTAGATTTGTGAGGCATGTGTTGTGCCCCGGCCGCTCAGACCGCTGCTGCACCCGCCGCCAGTCCAACGGTTGCATGGCAGGCTGCATGTGGCGCCTGCTCCATTGCACACCTCACCTTGAGCTCTTCCCACACAGCCAGCTTCTCTGCCGGAGGCAGCGGTGCCGAGCCCTCCTTGGCGCGCCTACAGGCAGGGCAGCAACCACGGCCATTGTTGGGTGGCCACAACTGCGGCCAATTGCTGTTGTTTTGTTCTCATGCCACGCAGTAGCACACGCCCGACCAGTGATGACGGCAGCATCTGTGGCCGCGCACCGCAAGCGCTCCAGTGGCGTCTCCACGTCAGCCGCCGCCGCCAGCGCACGGCTAAGCGCTGGCAGCAGGGAGGGCAGTGTGGTGGTGTCCGCAATGTCCTGGATTGACTCAAAGTGGTGCTGCAGGTGTGCCTCCGCGTCCTGCCAGCGGGCAGAAAGGATCGGGAGGGGCACGTGAGCGCAGCAGGGCAGCAGCGGCCCATGTGGCGGCAGGTAGGCGGCGGGCCAGCAGGGCCGCAAATGGTATGCCCGGGAAGGGGGCTTGAAGGCCAACACAGATGCTGCCTATCAGCCTTTGTCCTCACACCTGCTGCGTGGTGCCGGGTGCGCCCCGTGGGTCGATCAAGACGCCCGGGGCCTCCCTGCCCTGGCTGGAAGCCTGCCCCGAACTGGAAGCCTGCTCAGCCGCACCGCCGCCCCTGCCGCTGCCGCTGGGCCCATCCTCGGTCTCCTCCGCATACCACCATTTGTACACGGCATAGGCTGCTGCGGAGCCCACGGCACCGGCTGCAGCCAGCGTCAGCAGCCGTCTCCGGTTCCTGCGGCGGCAGCGGGGAGCGGCGGCAGTGGGCTGGCGGCCAGCCCAGGCACGCAGAGGCGCAGCCACCGCAAGCGGCTGCTACTGCACACCTTCGCCAGCTGTCCAGCATGCCGCCGCCGCCCACAAAGCGCCGCTCGCGGCTGACTCGGACGTGTTGAAGACCGCGACAGCCAGGGGATCGCAGCGCTGCACAAGACTCTCGATCGAATGTGACCAGCGTGACGAGTAGCACGGCAGGCCACTGCGGTCACCACTAGCGTTGCCGCCGCCCCGCCTGGCGTCACAGCGCGCCCCGGCGGGTCCTCAAGCCATGCTGCCCCGAAAACGTGCCATTCTTACAAACATACCAGTACATGAAATGCGAACAGATCAGGGATTCAACAGGTAGGGGGCAAGTCGCGGAGCAGGTGGTCCGCACGCGCGCCGCTCATGCGTGCAGCGGGTCCACTGTCGTGTCCTGCGGCGCATGCCAAGTTGGGAAGGGACATTGGTTGAGAGGAGGCTGCGGCACCTGCTGAACCGAAGATTCAGGGGGGGTTGGCAAGGGGGTCTCACCTTGTACAGTATGTAGCGGCTCTCGGTGGTGCCCAGCGCAGCGTACCATTGCGGCACATACGGTGCCATCCAAATGGCGTCCCCCGCCTGTATCGGGTACCAGTCGTTGCCCAGCCTGGCGTGGGATGGTGGCAAGCAGAGACACCACAACAGTAAGTCGGCAAGTCACAGGCCTCCCAGAGTCGGCTTCCACGAGGTACCACACGCTGCCCACCTCTGCCTCCCTGTGCTCCGCACCGCTCACCGGTAGATGCCCTTGCCCTGCAGCAGCAGCAGGCCATGCTGGTTGTAGTGCACCTCCTTGACGTTCAGGTACTCTCCCGGCAGGAAGTCCATCACATGGACGTTGAAGTCGTAGTCGGCCGTCTGCGGCAGCAGCTTGCGCAGCTGGAACACCTCCCCCGGCACCGGCAGCACCGGTTGTGCCTGCGTGGCGCCGTGCACAAAGCGCGCCGCCGTGCCCTGCGCATGCAAGGGCAGCACGCAAGGTAAAGCGGCAGCAGGGTCATGCAGGGCTTGCATGCCTGCAGACATGCAGACGCCACCCCTGCACACACCTTGAATGCCCCCACCTTGAGCGCATACCGCCGCTCAAACAGCAGCAGGCCGGCGCCGCTGGCGGAGGCAACAGTGTGCTTCATGTGAGCGGGTATGTAGGCAAAGTCGTCGGCATGGAGCTTGATGCGCTCCGACCCTGCCGCCACTTCCACAACGCCGTCCAGCACAAACATGAAACTGCGCGCAGCAACATCAACGCCATCACAATGTCAACTCCAGTGTGGCACCAAAATCGGGAAGCGCGTCGTATCACGCAGTTGCAGTGTCACTGCTGGGCTGTGCCCACCAGTGCAATAGCTCTGCCTCGATCCGACCTCCCGCATGCAACCCCACCCGCCCCACCTCACCGCTCGTGGCCCTCTGGCGGCCGCTCCCCCCGCGAGTGCGCCTTCATATCCACAAGTAGCATGGCAAAATTTGCGCCGACCGCGGGGGAGATGATGTGGGCCGTGGTTGCATTGGTCCACCCCGGGTTGCCCGCAAACACAAAGCTTTCGGGGCTGACCAGCGCGTAGTTGCGTTCGTACACGGAGCGAGTAAAGCCCGGCAGGTCTGCAGGGTGGGGTGCATGGGGGCTGCTTGGGGCCCAGGGACGCTAAGCAGAGCAGCGAATACAACCGCGGCACGCTGCAGCGCAAGGCTCACCATCAAAGTCAATGCCCGCAAAGCGCTGTGGCGCCAGCAAAGAGGAGTAGTCCCACGACGACTGCCTTGCTGCGGCAGGGCGTGGCATGGCGGCGGCGGCGGCGGGCAGTGGGGCACGAGTCGGGTGCTTGATCGCGCACCCTCATTGACCCAGAAGCGGTGTATGCTTTTGTTGATGGCACGGCGGGCGGCCAAAGGTGCAAGGAGGGAGGAGAGGGTTGCCCCGCCCGCTCCTGGCCACCACCCAGGCTCCTCCCGCCATCTCGGTGTACTTACTCTGCTGTCCTGCCGCGCACAAACACGCTGCAAGCAGCAAGACGCCCAGCTGCACTCTCGAGGCCATCGGCAAGCCCTGGCGCTCGCCCTGGTCGGCCCTAGCGTGTGCTGCCCGACTGCAAGGTCTAATTTACAACGAGATGACCCAGGCGAAGCGTTGATCCAGATGCATGTCAGGCGGTGGCGATGGATGGTGCAGGCAGCGCTGCCGCCTCTGCCCGCCACATCGCCTGTTTGCGCAGGGCACAAGCTGCTTGGTGCAAAGTCACCAGTCGTCGTCCAGAGCGCCACGCCGCCGTTGGATCGTCACCTGCAGCACCAGAGGTTGCAAGCGGCACCCTCAGCTGTCCTGGTGGAGCCGCAGCGGGCCCATGCACAAGTCTGCAGCTCCGCTGACCCTGCTTCCCTTGCAACTCGCCGGTGCCCACGAGGGCCACGCCGCACCTTTGTCTTCTTCTCCGTCTGCTCGCTCACTTGCTCCAGCAGCTCGATGAGGCGCGGCTCCGACACCTTCTCCTGTATCTGCCCGCGGCGTGCCGCCATGATAATCATGTCCTGTGGGTGGGGGTGGGGGTAGGGCAGGATACGGCAGCATGTGGCAGCCGCACTTGCCAGGGGAGGGTTTGACAACACGCCTCGGCTGCAGCAGGCCATGGCAGGAAGCGGGGTGCACAAGAACGGCGGCAGCAGCAGCCAGCAGACTGCCGCAGTTTTGTGCGCACCTCGATGGCACGCGCCTTGTCAGGCTTCACCAGGCTGATGCGCGCCACTGCACATGAGAGTCGCAGGTTGCCCGACAGCAGGCAGGGAGTGAGGCAAGACGTTGAGGCGCCCACGACATGGCACCAGCTTGCCACTGCACACCAGCACTGCCACACACGGTGTGCTCAGCATTCCTTCATGCCAGCCAGCCCTGCAGCGGCGGCACCACCAGCGCCACTGCACCGAAGAGCAAGCGCAAGCTCAGCGGCTCACGTCGGTCGCGGGCCGCCGGCTGCATGAGGTTGACCAGCATGGCCCGCCGCTGCTCCTCCGCCGCCTGCCGCTGCTCCTCCGCTGCCTGCGGCACAGTGCGGGCAGGTCAGGAGCGGCGGATGAGCTGGTTTCAATTCATGGGGCCTAGCGGCCATGAACGCATCACGTTCTTCCATGAAGGGTGTGCCGCAATGGAGGCGGGGCTGCGAGGCATGCAACAACAAGTGCGGAACGCACCTGCATCTCCTCTGCCGACTTGGGCGCCCCACCGCCGCCGCCCTGCTGCTGCATCAGCTGTGCCATGCGCCGCTGGCGGATGGCCTCGAGTTCCGGATCGTCAGCCTGCATTTGGCGGGGCAGCGGGCGAAGTGGAGAGGATGAGTGGCCCCGTGAAGCACGGCAAGCGGCTACGAGCAAGCCGCCGCCGGCGCCGCCGCCAACAGCAAACGGCGGGACCCGCTGCAGACCTCGACGCACCATGGTGAGTGGGTACTAGCGATCGGGGATCGGTGCGGGCACTGAAACGGCCGGGCAACTAGAGTTCGGTCGGTGTTTGATCGCTGGCGAAGGCTGGGCGGCACCCACGCAATTCCTGAAGATGGGAACGACTGCTGGCAATGACTGAGCGGGCGCCGAGGTCCCCAGCGCCACCTGGGCCTCCGAGCATTGCGCCCATGCAGCACCCGGAGGCTGCTCCCCAACCAGGAGCACATCCGGTGCACCAATTCATACCCTTTGTTTTGCAGCTACGCGGGAGCATGCGCAGGCTGCTGCTCAGGCGGGCCGGCGCCCTGCTAGCCGGCGGTGCCCTCGAGCGTAAGTGCCGCGCACACGAATGCAATGTGCACACCAAACCCTATCACTTGCGCCGCCATGCAGTGCCTCCCGTGTCGCTGCCCACCTGCCGCCGCTGCCGCCCCCGCCTGCTGCCGGCAGCCCCATCACCAGTCCTGCATCTGCCACTGCTGCTGCGCGCTTCACACCCCCTTGCCTCATGCGCTGCTTGTCGCCCTCTACAGGCGAGGCCGCAGCAAGCCTGCGGGATGTCGCTGCAGCAGCCAGCCGGTGCGCCCCCGCCGCCGCACTCCGCCTGCTGGCCACCTCGGCCGGAGGGGTGGAGCCTGACGAGCTGCCGCTGCCAGAGAGCAAGCTGAAGGACGATGTGGAGGATGCGCTGCACGGCGAGGCGGAGGAGCTACCAGTGGAGGAGGATGCAGCAGCGGTGCTGGCGGGCGGCGGAGCGGCGCAGCCTGCGGCGCCGGCGGGCGGCATTGCGGCACTGCCACTGGGGCAGGGCCTGCGGCAGGAGGCCTCCTTCCAGGGCCGCCCCTGGACCTTTGAGACGGGGCGCATGGCGCGCCTGGCCAACGGATCGTGCATGGTGCAGGCAGGGGGCACCACGGTGCTGGCCGCAGCCACGTGCCAGCCGCCGCCGTGGAGCCGCCGCGACGCGCTCTCCCTGCAGTTTGAGGTGCGAGGCAGGGTGGCGGCCAGGGCTGTGCTGACAGGAGGGGCGCTGGCGTGCAGGAGGCGATGGCAGTGTGCGCACCACGGCCGTCTCGTCAACTGATGTCCACAGTAGCAGCAGTGCTCCCCCGCTGCAACTGCAAGGTTGCAGCCTGCCTTCCTGACTCTGGCAGCCTGTCCTCATCTCACAACTCATCTTCCTGCCCCCAGGTGGACTACCGCGAAAAGCTGTACGCGGTGGGGCGCATCCCCTCCACCTACAACAAGCGGGAGGGGACGGCCAAGGAGCACGAGCTGCTGGCGGTGAGGGCACCTCCCCGCTGTGCATGAGAGGAGATGCGGACAGCTGGCTCGCACTGCTGGCTGTGCTGTGGGCACGGTCTGTGCTGGGCTGAATGTAATCCAGCTTCAGCTGGATTGTTTGCAGTGATTGCGGCATTGCCTTGATGCTGTAACACGTGCTCTGCTGCTTGCTGCTGGTCTGCAGGGGCGCCGCATCGGCCGTGCCCTGCGCCCGCTCTTCCCACGTGGCTTTGCGCAGGACTGCGTGGTAAGATACATGACAGACTGAAGCGCTGCAAGGCCACATCCAGCGCTGTGCGTGTGCTGGCCCATCTGCCTGTCTGCCGGCGCTGTGCAGCTGGGCCTCGGCACTCCGCCGCCTGAGGCACACTTGCCCCCCTGCCTGCCCTCCTGCAGGCCTTTGCGCACGTGCTGAGCGCAGATGGCGCCTCGGACCCCGACACCCTGGCCGTGTCAGCTGCCTCCACGGCCCTGCTGTGCAGCGACATGCCGTGGGCGGGCCCTGTGGCGGCAGCACGGGCCGCCCTGCTGCCTGGCGGGGAGCTGGTGGTGGGCCCCACTGTTGAGCAGCAGGAGGCGGCCAGCCTCAACATCGTGGTGGCTGTCACAGAGGCGGGGCGCGTCACAATGATGGAGGCAGATGGCGACCAGGTGTGGGCTGCGCTGCTGCTCTGGATGCTGGAGAGAGGCTGCGGGCCGTAGTTGAGCGCGAGCTGCGCGTGGCAGCTGCTGGCGGCGCGGGATCAGGCATGGGTCACCGAGATGCACAGCTGCGTGTGGGGCAGCCCGGCAGCAGCAACACGCAGTGAGGTGCAACCATCCCCATTCGACTCCTCCCTGCCTGCCCTGCAGGTGCCGGAAGCGGAGTTCCTGCGGGCGCTGCGCGCCGCAGCGGAGGCGGCAGCGCAGCTGTTGGAGCCACAGCGGCAACTGGCAGCGCAGACGGGGTGAGCGGCCGCGGCGGCAGGATTGTTGTCGGACTTCACTGCGCCACCTGCTCTGAGCTGCAGCTGGCTTGCGTAACCAGCGCCCACTGAGCTGCAGGCTTCGCCAGCCATGTTTGCCACCACTCATCTCTGCCCCTGCTATGTCCCATCTCAGTCGGCAAACCGTGGAGGCGCAGCTTGCTGGTGCTGACCCTGCGGCGGTGCCCAAGGTGCACGAGCTGCTGGCGGGGCCCATTGAGGCCATTCTGAGGGACGCCAGCCTGGGCAAGGCAGCGCGCGCGGCGGCGCTGCAGCAGGTGCAGTGCAGGGAGATGGGAGGGTACTGGGACGGAGCAGCAAGTTGGCAAACCTGGGCAAACCGAGAGTGTATGCAAATCCAAATGTCCACTGGCCAGGCTGGTGGGTTCTGTTGTATGCCCACACACTGTTACGTAGTTTGACCAACACTGCTTCCCCACCCACCTGCCCCTCCTCCCCCCAGGCCAAAGATGCCGCCCTCGCGCGCCTAAAGGCGGTGGGCGCCTTCCGTACCGAGTTTGCGCGCCTGCCCAGCTCCGGCTGCGTGTCCCCCGCCGACTTGGATCACGCCTTTGGCGCGCTGCTGTCCGCCACCATGCGGCGGCTGGCGGTGGAGGAGGGCTGGCGCTGCGACGGGCGGGGGCCCATTGACCTGCGCCCCGTGCACTGCGAGGTGGGCAGGAGCAGGAGGAGGAGGAATGCCAGGCACAAGTCCTTGGCCCTGGGCAGCCGCCTGAGGGGAGACTGCAGCGATGCAGTGCTCCTTGTCCGGCTCCCCTGCTCCCCAATGGAACACCCCGATCCCATCCCATCCCTGACCGACTGGCCCACCGACTCTGACCACTACACCTGCTTGTCGCTGAGTGGCCACTGCATCCCTCCCCCTGCCCCCAGGTCGACTCCATCCCCATTGTGCACGGCTCTGCGCTGTTCACCCGCGGCGAGACGCAGTCGCTGTGCACCGCCACGGTGGGCCGGCGCGGCGAGCAGCAGAAGGCGGAGAGCCTGCTGGGCGGGGAGAGCAGCAAGCGCCTGTTTGTCAACTACTCCTTCCCGCCCTTTGCTGTGGACGACACCCAGATCAGTGAGTGGGGGGATGAGTGGGTGGGGTGGGTG
>VIYQ01003050.1:0-11385 GCA_009928355.1 Chlorella sp. CH2018 | reverse complement strand
GTGATGGCAGGTGAAACACATGCTGCTGCCCACCCGCCCCACCCAAGCCTGCTTGCCCCTCGCCTGCACGCGCTGCAGGCACAGCCATCTGGCGCGCGGTGCGCCCCATCCCACAGGACTGGCCCGTGGCGCACGGCTGGTGCGCCTGGGCCTCCCCGCCCGGCGCAGGGAAGGCTGTCGTGATGACCGCAACTCTCAGGGATGGCCAGGTGGCGTGGCAGGCCTTCCAGCCCTGGCCTGCTGAGCGGCTGGCAGAGATTGGCGGCGGGCGGCGGGAGTATGTGCAGGACACCGCTTCGGGTGCTGCAGGAGCTGACGGCAGCGCTGATGCGGGGCAGCAGGCTGCTTCCGACGGCAGCGGCGGGGGCGACTGGCGGGCGGCGGGGCCGCAGCGGCTGCGGCGTGCTCTGGCTTCTGTTGAGGGCTACCCTGATGTGGTTGTGGGTGAGGCAAGGGGTAGTGACGTACCTTACCTTGAAGGCAGGGCAGCAGTGCAGCAGCAAACCTGTCTGCATCAGCTGATGCTGTGCAGATGTGTGCGCTCCCACACGCCCCCGGGCGCTGCCGCTAAGCGATCCGCTCCACACTCGCCACACCGCGCTGCAGACCTGATTGCCGGCACCGATCCCTCCGCCATTGTTGAGCACGGCCAGTTCTGCCGGGAGCCGGAGCAGTGCCAGGTGGGCTGGGCAGGATGGTCACCACCGATGCCAGTGCATATGCACAGCATTGACATCGGCATATGCACAGCTCAGCGCGGGCCGGCAGCTCGCTGCATGCCGATGCCAGCTGGCACAGCATCATTGTTGGCGAATGCGTGTGGAGTGTGCACAGCACCCACGCCCACACAGCCCCCACCTGCTCCCGCTTCAGGAGTACGCTCGCGGCCGGGTGGCGCTGGTTGGGGATGCTGCGCACCTGGCCACACCCATGCTGGGCATGGGATGCAGCCTGGCGCTTGAGGACGCGTGCGAGCTGGGCCGGGCCATTGGTGAGGCGGTGTGAGCAGCGACAGCTGATGGACAGGCGTTGGGTAGCGCCGGTGCAGCAGATGCATACACGCTTTGCATGTGCTAGACCAGCCTTGTCAGCCTCGAGGCATGCCCAACTCTGTCCCAACTGCCGCCCGATCCCTGCTGTGCAGGCGAGCACGGCATCACGCCGGACGCGCTGCAGGCCTACCAGGCGGTGCGGGTTCCGGCGGCCGGAGAGGTGCAGGCAGCCTCGGTGCAGGTGATTTGATCAATATCTATATAGCCCTCATGAGGGCAGGGCAGGGGAAGGATGTGCGTGATGGCCTGCACACAGTGTACTGTGTCCAGTCTCTGGGCTGCATGCCCTGTGTGCTGTCGCTGCCACCTGGGCTACCCCGCTTGTGCCCCAATCCCTGCCTGGCCTCACAATCAGCCGCATGCTCTCCCTTCCGCCCTGCCCCCCGCAGCTCTACAAGGACCTGAGGGCGGGCCAGCTGAAGCAGCCATTTGATGAGTTCCGGTACTGCATCGAACACGGCTTTGCTGACCGCACCTTTGCACCCCTGGCACCGGCCGCTGCCAGCGCCGCTGGGCAGGCGGCGGCAGTGCCGGCGGCCCCCGAGGCGGCTGCATCGGTGGCAGCCCAGGCTGTGGAGGTGCAGGCGAGCTGAATCGGCAATAGTAAGCGCAGTGTCTGTGTACCATGTTGAGGTACTAGGTTGAGTTTCGGCAAGCAAAGTAGATGTATCGGTGTAACGTTACGCACGCAGCATTTCGCAATGTCGCGCTCAGCACAGATGCGGTGGGGTGCCCGACAGTCGCAGGTAAGACGTGCCGGCCAGCAGGCTGCCAGTCGCACCAACGGCACGCCTGCTGGGCTGTGTGGGTCAGGTCGAGTAACTTTGTCTCTGGACACACCTGAGACATGGCGCCGACGCCAGTGGAGCGCAGGGTTTGGCGGAAGGGCGCGCCCGACAAAGGCCGCCGCCAGCGGGGCGGCGCCGCGCATTTGAGTGGGCAAGTGGCGCCATCGGCCGCCCAGGGCGCCTTGCTTCTTGATTGCTGCTTTGCGATCGCGCTGTATAGCATCTGGAAAAGGTCTGCAGGCAGGCAGGCTCGCTGCGCAGCCCGCCCCTCGCCCGCCGACAGCTGGGAGGCGTCTGTCGCCGCCATGACGGTGGCCAGCGTGTCCGGCATCCTGTCGGAGCTGGAAGACATCGTCAGCGACCAGCTGCAGGCGCGCCACGGGGCGGGGCGGGCGCTTGGCAGCAGCCAAAGCCCTCCCGGGCGCTGCTGTCGGCCTGAAGCGATCGCGCATGCCGCGATCCGGCTGTTGGGCCTCTCGAAAGCGCCGCCGCTGCTGCCGCCCCACCCGCCGCCGCCGCCGCCCACAGCCTGCTGGCGTCTCTTGCCTCCCTGCCGCTCCCCAGGTGGTCACCTACAAGTGGCTGGGCCGCCGCTTCAACGTGCCCTACGACACCGCCAAGCGCATCCTGTTCCAGTTCCTCACCAAGCACGGCCAGGTGTGTGTGTGTGTGAGGGGGCATGGGCTGCCGCCCGGCCCAACCCTGTCTGCCGCTGGCGAGGCAGCAGTTTGCAGCCAGCTCTGCTCCAGGCTTTCAGCTGCACCCTCCACTGTCCACCGCAGAAGGTGAAGGCTACTTTCCTGCTCAGCGGCTGGGCGGCAGCTGAGGACGGCGGCGAGGCGCGGCACGTCGTGCGGCTGGTGGAGGGGCAGCAGGTGCGCAGCGCTGTGTTTTCGTGCGGCGCACTGGCTGCGCTGGGTGGTACATTGTGAGTGTGCAATGATGCTGGAGCGGCTGCGCTGGTGGTCTGCACTGCCTTCCCTGGCTCCTGTGCAATGTCTGCCGCTGGCTGCCTCTTGAGAAGGATGGCAAGCCGCTCTCGCTCTCCTGTCCGCGCCCCACCAGATTGAGGACGCCAAGGCCAAGCTGGAGGTGGTCACAGCGTTGCACGTGTACAGTGTGCAGCCTGGCGTGCCCAAGGTGGGGCCGCTGCTGCTGGTGGCCCGATGCGCAGCCGGCGCTGTGCTGGGCGGCGGTGCTTCGACTGCAGGGTCGCCAGCTGCGGCACGCATCGCGTTGCCCTGTGCCCAACCCTGCACTTCCCACAGAGCAGGCCCCCCTCTGACCGATTTAGGGTCACAACTTGCACAACTTCAACTCTCTGGCGCTCTTCAATTCCAACCGTGCCTCTTGCTTTGAGGCTCGCGGCGCCCTTCTCATCGACGCTCCATTATCTGCCCGTTGGACGCAGGATGCCTCCGACCTGTACAACGCCGATTACGCGCAAACAGAGGAGCTGTTCCGCCGCCTGCTGAGCAGCTCGGCAGGCAAGCTTTGTTTGACTGGTGGGCAGCACAGGTGTCACCCAGCCTGCCGCGCGCTGCTGCTTGCTTGCCGCCCGCGCATGGATGCTGTCCGGCCCTGGGCAGGCCAGCCCTGCACTTCCAGCCAGCTCGCACCTCTCCCGCTGCTCGCTCCTGCCCCTTGGCCACCTCACTTGCACCCACTGCCTGCGTCTGTCGTTGATTGATACTGCCGTGCAGCCGAGGCTGAGAACAACCCGCTGGCCACCAACTTGCTGAACAGCGTGCAGGTGGGCGCTGGTGGGGGTTGCCAGCCCAGAGCATCAGTGATGCCCTGCCCTGCCTCTGCCGCTGTTGCATCGCAGCTGCGCGCGCTTGGCGTGCGAGCGGGCATGCACGCATGTTTTGTTTGTGAGCAGTGCTGCTCTGCGCATTTCAGCTGCTGCTACCCGATGCATGCTGCACACACTTGTCATGCCCCCCTGCCGCAGTGCGGTGGAGTGCGGTACGACCCTGCACTTGCAGCCCGGCCACCCGCCCGGCCCACAACTGCAGCAGCTGCGGCAGCAGGTGGCAAGGGCTCTGGCGCAGCAGCCGCTGGGTCTGGCAAGGCAGCGGCACACAAGGCAGCAGCCAGCAAGGCTGATGACAAGTCCCCTGTGCCGCCCAGCAAGGCATCTGGCGGTGCAGCGGCCGGCAGCGGCAAGAAGCCTTCAGCCAGCCCAGGCAAGAAGGGCGGTGCAGCGGGCGGCGGCAATGCCATGGCCCGCATGTTCAGCAAGGCAGAGGAGAAGGCAAAGGAGAAGAAGGCCAAGGCCGCCAGCGAGGAGCCGCAGCAGGGGGCACAACAGGCGCAGCAGGCCAAGCCGGCAGCAAAGCCGGCAGCCAAGGCGGCCGCCAAGCCAGCTGGTGGCAAGAAGGCGGGTGCCGCCGCCAAGCAGCAGACGGCGGTGGCGGCGGCGGCCAAGCGGCCTGCTTCGCAGGACAGCTGGAGCGACAGCGAGGATGAGGACGACCAGCCATTCATGGCTCCCAAGGGTAAGGAGTGCGGGAGAAGAAACAAATGCCCAGCAAGCCGCCCCTGCTGTGATGTGCACTCCACAGGCTGCAGCTGGGCGATGCGCTGTAGCGGCGGCCGCACTCCTGCCTGCCACATAGAGCGCCAGCCATTGCCTGCCCTTAGCAGCGGCACGCACCAGCCCACCTGCTTGCGGTTTGCTGCGGCCGACGCGCCAACCAGGCTCGACATTTCACTCTGCCCTTGCAGGCAAGAAGTCGCGGCAGCTGCTGGAGGAGAGCGAGAGCGAAGAGGAGGAGCAGGCGCCGCCCAAGCCCTCGCCGCCCAAGGTGGGTGGTGTCGGCCCGCTGGCCCGCCTCTCCGCCCGGCAGCCTGCAGCTTGCGTAGCGGTCAACACGCAGACGTGGCGTGCCACTGAGCAGCCGCGCCAAAAAGCTGTGCGGGCGGAGCTGCTGCATGGAGGAGCCTCGCTCATCCAGGCGCCGTGTGCCACCGCACCTGCCCAACCCACAAATCAACCCTCCCTGCCCGCCCCTCACTGCAGGCCGGCAAGAAGGCGGCGGCGGCAGGCGGCAAGAAGGCGGCGGCAGGCAGCAAGCGCAAGCAGCCAGCCAAGGCAGAGGCAGGCGAGGAGGGAGAGGAGCAGGAGGCAGAGGAGCAGGCGGCGGCGGCGGCGCCCAAGTGGGGAAGTGTCAAGGTTCATGCCGACGAGCCGGGTGCGTTCAACGGGTCTGTTTGTGAGCCATGTCTGCTGTCTGGGACTGTCCTGCAGGATGCAGCAGCAGGGTTGCTAGTTGCGGGCAGGGTGGTGCCGTTATCGACGGTGGGATGAGAGTGCCCTCGTGGGGCCCGCTGATGCCGCCTCCTGCCCCTGCTGCACATGACATCTTGCAGGCGTGAAGCGGCGGCGGCGGGTGCCACGCACCTACTACAACGACGATGGAGAGGAGGTGACAGGTGGGACAGCTGCGCCTATTGCTGCTGCTGCTGCGCTGCTGTGCTGCCGCTGTGCTGCTGGTCTCAGCCCTTGCTGCCGCTGTTGCTGCCGGTCTCAGCCCTTGCTGCTGCTGTTGCTGCCGGTCTCAGCCCTTGCTGCCGCTGTTGCTGCTGCTGTGTTAGTCTGCACCCTATCTGGCCCTGGCGAGCAGTCTGGCCACGGTGCGTGTTCTGGTGCTGTGCTTGATCTCGCCCCTCACACCCAAGCCAAGAGGAACACAAGCTCATACCAAGTTGCCCCTTTCCCATGCAGAGATGGTGGAGGTGACCGACGATGAAGGCCCGTCCCCCTCGCCGCCACCCAAGCAGCAGCAGCAGCAGCAGCAGCAGGCCAAGCCGGCAGCAGCAGCCAAGCCGGCGGCCAAGCCGGCAGCCAAGGCGTCGGGAGGTGCGACTTGCAGGGGTGCAGGAGGGTTGTGCAGTGGAGTGTGTGCAGTGGAGTGTGTGCAGTGGTGCTGCAGAGGTCATGCAGCTGGGCACTGCTCCTGCCGGCTCGGTTGGCCCCAGACTCGCGAGCGCGAACCGCCCTTGCATGCTGTTCTCTGTGCCACCCAGCCCCGCCACTCATGCCACAATTCGCAGGCGGCAAGAAGGGCGGCAAGGGTGCTCCTGCGGCGGGCCAGAAGTCCATCATGGGCTTCTTTACGAAGAAGTGAGCCTGCAGGCAATTTACCAAGGCAGCATTCTGCTGGATCAAAGCTGCTGCATGCAAACGGCGATGCCGCAGCGGCGGCTCCCCGGCAGTGGCGGCAGCGGGCCCCAGCAGCAGCAGACGCGGGGCGGCAATGGTAGTTGCAGGTTGCTGTTGTGCTGCCGCAAATTTGTAAGGCCGTGCCACAGCTGTAGCAGGACTGGGAGGGAATGTAGCAGGCAAATAGCTGCATACTGTCAGTGTATTACAAAGGGCGGAGCGGAATGCAACATTTGGATTGCAACAAACGGTGGGATGCATAAACGGGTTGGAATGCAGCAAGAGAGTAGGGCGTAGCTGTTCAGGCAGTGCCATTGAACGACGCCGACTTCAACAGAGCTTCGACTTCAGGCTCAGCAACTGCCAGCGCCAGCCAGTCGTGCACGAGTGGAGTGGGCAGCGACACCCACAGGCCGCGCTGCGCTCGCGCTAGACACAGCGCGGCAGTGCGCAGGCGCTGCTGGGCGTCTGAGGGCAGGTGTGCCACCAGCAGCGCCGCCTCCGCCTCTGAGCGGCGCAGCACGGCAGGTAGGGCGGCGCCCAGGCCGGCGCAAGGGAAGGGCACCAGCTGCCAGTCCGTGGGGCTGAGGGGCTGCTGCATCACGACAGCTGCAAACACTGCTGCGACGTCAGCGGGCTCGCCGAGCGACTGGTTCAAAAAACCCAGCAGCTGCGCGGCAGGCTGGCGCGGCGCCAGGTGCAGCAGGGCCAGCACAGACGGGAGGGTGCCGGGCGAGACAAAGTGGATGCCCACCTTGAGCGGCGTGTGGCCCCCGCTGTCCAGTGCTTGCGCTGCGCTCGGTGCTGCTTCCAAGAGCAGGCGCACCAGCGCTGGCCCGTGCTTAGCTATCACACTGACCATGTGCAGCGGTGTGTAACCATAGGTTCCACGGGCCAGCGGGTTGGCCCCTGCTTGCAGCAGCAGCTTGGCGCAGCCAGGCTGCCCTGCTTTGCAGGCCGAGTGCAGGGGTGTGCCGTGGAAGAAACCAAGCTCATGCTCCGGTCTCCAGTCCACATCGAGGCCTTCCTCCAGGCACGCCTTAAGCACTCTGGTGTTGCCACTGCTAGCGGCTCTGTGCACCAGGAACCCCAGCTCGAGAGTGCGGACGTAGTTCATCCTTCGATGCTGCAGCAGCATGGGGCCAGCAGATGATGCGGCACACAGTTAAGCTACAGCGTGTGCTGTTTCATCTCACACTGGACAGGCAGCCGCCTCTCAGGGGCTGCAAGACTCACCCCAGATTCATCACAGCTTGCTAGAATGAAGGCACTTCACCTTTGAGCAGCGTGGGGCGCCGGCTGGTGAAGACAGAACAACGGCGGCGCCAATTGCCCTGCACTGCGCAGCAGCGGCAGGTTGGGTGACCGTCGACAAAACAGTGGGCAGCCAGTACAATGCCCGTGCAATGTTGCAGGTGTCCTCAGTCCAGCCCCGGGCTCAGGGCTGTTCATAACAACAGTCGCGCAACTACAAGGACTCGAGTGTTGTACAGCTTGCGGGCGGCAGCCAAGCGGCGGAGCGGCGGCAGCCGGGTGCAACGCCCTCACGGGGCCTTCAGTGCATCCAGTGCTTCCGATCACCTACAAGCCCACTTCAAACACCTTGTGACTGGCTAGAGCGCGCGAGAGGGCACGGCCGGCGCGCCACGTGCACGGTTCCAACCTCGCGGCAAGCAGAGTCCGTCGTATAAGGCTGAAAACGCTGTTTGCGGTTGCAGGGATGTAGTGGAAGCGCCAGAATGCCTCTGCTTCAAGCTCTGTGACTGCCGCCACAGTGCCTCCGCGCGCTGCGCTGGTCAGCGGTCGCTGACCGCGCGGCCCCCCGGGGCTCGACAACGCCAAGGTGCTCGCAGTGGGACAGATGTTGATGATGCCTGCATACGACAGTCTCTGATGTATAGGGCATGGCCTGATGTGTCTTCAAGCCGCAGCTTTGCCCTCCCTGCCGGCTGCCCCCCTTTGCCACCCTCTGGCGCACGCCAGTCCCCTGGAGAATTAGAGAGCCGTCTGTCAAACACAAAGTACACGGCCGAACAAAACCTGACGATCGTGCGCCTGGAAACTTCAGGCAGTCACCGGTGCAGCCTTCTCTGCAGTCTGCTTGCTGCAGGCGGCAGCGGCGACGGCGCCACGCGGGCGGCGGACCACTAGCTCGCCCCTCTCATCCCCTTCCTCGCCCGCCCGATCGTTCGCCCTTGCTCTATCACATCTGCAGCGGGGCGCCCAGCCTTTAGGGATGGCGGAAGCCCTAAAGACGCAGGGTGCTGAACCCGAGCCGCGGGTCTCCTTCCTCACCGACCCCTTCACCAGCCGCGACCTGTTTGGCGTGTGTCGCGGACGATGCCTGCAGGTGCGGGGCAGGCCCTGCTGCACCGCGCGGCTTTTGATTCGACTGCTGTGGCGCTCTCGTGCGTCACTGCAGCTTTGCTAGAGTGCAGCACGTTATAGCAGTCCTACCGAAGTCGCTGCTGCAACTCTGACTGCCGCCGCCGCCGCCGCCTGACCGCCAGCCTTCCCGCCGCCGCGCCTTCCCTCCTGCGCAGTGCCGCGACTGCGGCAAATACCTGAAGGCCACCGCAGACTACACCATCACGGGCGGATGTGAGGCAAGTGCGGTGGCATGATCGAGGAGTGCAGCAGCCTCTGCGGTCTAGTGGCATTTGGCTGGTCGCTTCCTGCGCACCCAGCGACAGCAGCTGCCTGGAGCGACCGTCCCTCTTAACCGCTCATCCATGCACTGTTCTGTATGCAGGGCCGGCGCCATCCCGACAACGACCCCAGCATCACACGCTGCTCGCGCTGCGGCTGCCCGCCCGAGGCCCATGAGGTGGCTGAGCATGAGCAGGTGGGCAGGGATGGGCAGTGGTCACGGTTTGGCGGCTGTGGCTCGCTGTACAGCAAGTTTGGATGTTAGGGGGCGGGCGAATTGGGGCGTTGCTGCTGCTCATGTTGCGCTGCACATCGCTGCAAGGTCATGCCGACAAGCTGCTGTGCTTCTCTGCAGAGCTTGCTGCTGACCCAAGCTGAGGCGATGTGTTGCTGCCCTTCCACCCACCCGCCTGCTCCCCCGCAGGAGCATGAAAACGGCAACGATGCATTTGCGCTGCGGCGCTACGACGCAGCCGTGATGCACTACACCCGCGCCATCGGGCTGTGCTCCACAGATGCTGCTCTGTGGTCCAACCGAGCTGCTGCCTACCTGGCAAAGGGCTGGTAAGAGCAGGGGCTGGCCAGGCATGGGCAGCTGCTTTCGAGCATTCGCACTGGTTCGCATCGAACTCGGAAACTGCGTCTGGATATACAAGGCCGCGGGCAACCCCTCCACTCGGCCATCTGTCCATCCCTGCAGGCCGCAGCAGGCGCTGCACGACGCTGAGCACGCCCTGGCGCTGCGCCCCGACTGGCCCAAAGCCTGGGGTCGCAAGGCAGCAGCGCTGCTGCAGCTGGGCCAGCCGGCAGCTGCTGCGGAGGCTTACCAGACAGCCCTGCAGCTGGAGCAGGGGCAGGGCGAGGCCTCCGGCGGCAGTGGAGCACTGCGAGAGGGCTTGCGGCAGGCGCAGGCTGCACTGGCGAAGCAGCACCGTGCACCGCAGCCAGCAAAGCAGCCGCAGCCGCAGCCGCAGCCCTCAAAGCAGCAAAAGCCGCTGCAGCAGCCACAGCAGCCGCCGCAACATCGTCCGCGTGCACCAAATGGCCTGAAGGCAGGCCCCGCTAGCACTGCCCCACCGCCGCCGGTGCATGCCAGCAGTGTGGCAGCAGCCCCGCCTCAGCAGTCTGCCAGTGTGGTGGCCGAGCCTATCAGTTCAAGCCCGGCCAGCTCAGCACCAGGTCTGCAGCAGCAGCCACGACCACAGGTGCCCGGCTTGTTGGCCGCCTGGCAGGCGCTGCAGCAGCAGGCCGCAGAGGCAGCTGCCGCCCTTGCCCAGCTGCAGCAGCAGATGCAGGCCTTTGAAGGACTGCTGCTGGCGGCACACCAGCCAGCAGGCGAGGCTCCTCAGGAGGCGCCTGTGGCTGACCACGAAACTTCCGCAGCCGGCCTGGCTGCTCAGGATAGCAGCGTGCCGGTGGCAGAAGCCAGCGAGGAGGCGCCAGCCGCAGGCGCAGCAGCTGTGGCAGGCAGTGTGCCCTCTCCTGACACAGCAGCCCCCCTGGAGGCCAGCCGCCAGCCAGGCAGCCCCTCCAGCGGTCTGTCCAGCTCGTTCGACAGCCTGTCCAGCCTGCCCGGCAGCCCAGCTGAAGCAACCGCTGCTGTTGCCGGAGAGGCAGGCTCCCCAGCTGGCCGAGGCTGGCGCAGCGCTCAAGATGACGTCTGTGGTTGCGGCGGCGGCAGCAGCACGAGCAGCAGCGAGAGCGACAGTGATAGCGAGGTGGAGGAGGTGTATTCAGAGGTGCCCGTGGCGGCTGCGGCAGCTGCGGCTGAAGGTACGCTGCGCAGCAGCGCTGCCGGCAGTGCTGCAGGAACTGAGGCAGCAGCTGTGCCAGCCGCTGCGCCTGTGTGCGGCGGTGCATCCATCACTGCAGACGGCAGCAGCCACGGCAACAGTAGTGCAGCCAGCAGCCGCCGCGGCAGCAGCCCCACCGACCGCACTGCTGGCAAACCCACCAACGGCAGCGACAGCAGCGACGACGAGGAGGGCAGCCACAGCTCGGACGAACTGTCTTACAGCAGCGATGATGATGCCTGGCTGGCTTCCGTTGAAGCGGCACGGCGACGCCTGGCAGCTGAGGGCGCTCGCATGACACCGCCCGCCAAGGCAGGCCGTCGGGCGCCCCAGCCTTCCAAGGTTGCCACCGCCGCAGACGGCGGCCTGGCCAGCCTACGGCAGATGTGTGCCGACGCTGAGGCAGCGGCAATGGCTGTAGATGGCAGCGGCACGCCCCGTGCAGCCTGCAAGCAGTGCGGTGACAGCCGCTGCCCGCGCTTCCGCCCCGCTGGCGCCCTGAGCGAGGCGCAGCTGGCTGCGGCTCTGGCCCAGCAGGCGGCAGCAGATGCCGGCTTCACCAAGCCAGACGCTTGCACCTGCTGCGGCTGCCCCAGCAGCGCACACGAGACGCCCCGCGAGTTTGCAACCCGCCAGGCGCGGGAGCGGCGGCAGCGCCTGCACGCGCAGCGCCAGGCCAGCGGCACAGCTGCTGGTAGCGGCAGCGCTGCCGCTGCTGCGAGCACAAAGGACGCCCCTTTCCAGCCAGAGTCACAGGAGGACCGGCAGCGCCGGGTGGCGGCGGCAGCACAGCGGCGGGCAGAGGCAGAGGCAGCTGGAGACTTGCTGCAGGACAACGACTGCGACATGCTGACGCAGCAGCGGCGCACCACCTGCGGCGGCTGCTCGTCCTGCCCCGGCTTCCGCCTGACCTTCAGGTGGGGGTGGGCTGGGGT
>VIYQ01003048.1:0-66261 GCA_009928355.1 Chlorella sp. CH2018 | reverse complement strand
GCTGCCGCTGTCTGGTCGGCCGCAAGCTCAGCCAGGTTTGCTGCTGCTGCTGCCTCTGCCTCCGCCGCCATCGCGTCCAGCTCATCCACCTCCAGGCTCGGCTCCTGGGGCAGCGCCGTGTTCACAAACAGCCGGCCGTTATGAAGTGCGCACAGGTGGCCTTCAAACGCCACTGGTGCCCACCTGCAGGGCGAGGGGACGGGAGGGGGCGGAAATGTGTCAAGGACAAGATGGTGCCACAAAATTGCGCACCAGCGGTAGATTTCTCGTCTGCAGCCTTGCTCACCCCGCTCTGAGCGTCAGATGCAGCACCTGTGGGCCGCTGTAACTTGCCGTTTCTAGCACAAGGAGACCCAGGCCAGTAGCATGCCATCCCTCTTCCCTAACTGGAATGCGCCAGTTTCTCACCCGGCACGTGTCCAGGTGCCCTCATGTGCGTTGTACTGCCAAATGCCGCGCTGCTTGGCCAGCAGGCCGGCACGCTCCACACCGCCGACCGCCAGCAGCGTGTGAGGCGTGGCAGCCACAGCACACTGGAAGTCATCACCCACCGGCTTCGGCAGGGCGCTGCGTGTGGAGGGATGGGTAGGAAGAACATGCTGGCTGGAGTGCAAGGCAGGCCTGCTGACTTGCTCTACAGGCCTTGCAGGTGGATGCGAGCAAGTTGGTCCTTTGCATAGGCAAGTCATGTCCTTGCGCAAAAATCAGAAGTGATACTAAAGCAGTTGACCCTGCTGGCGGCCCAGGCGACTCACCCGCGCTGGTGCCAGCCACCGCTGCCTGTGTAAGACCAGAGGTGCACTGGTTCTCGGCGTCGAGGTCCCGCCTCCAGGCCGCCCCCATCAGCGTGGCATGCCGGGTTGCCGCTGCCATCAATTCCGCTCTCACTGCTGCTGGTTGGGCTGTGCCATACATAGATGGCCGGCTCGCCGTCCTGCTCAGTGCTCAGTGACACAGCCCGCAGGCCCACGCTGCGCAGCACCTCGGGCAGCGGCCGCTCCTGCTGCCATTCCGGCGCGCTGCTGCCATCTGCGCAAGCAAGCCACAAGAGGAATGGTGGCAGGGGCCTAAAGATCAGGGCAATGCAGATTTGGGGCTATGCACGAATTGGGACAACGCTTTGTTTCTAGCACTGCAAAGGTGACTTATCTCATAATCTCATGTTGGGTATTGGGGATGGAGAGCTGGCCCACACAGTGCACCATCCCACCCAGCACAAGCCAGCCCACAGCTTCTGATGCCCGTACCTGCATTCAAGCCAATGCTCCAGTGCTCCATGGCTGGCACTGCGAGACGAGTGGCACGGTCAGGTGTGGCCCAGCCGCCAAAGTAGTGCAGGCGCGCACCCGCCACTACAGCAGTGCCGCCAAACCGCCCCGCGGGCAGGGGTGGCAGCGCCCTGACCTTGCCGCGCCCCACGTTGAGGGAGTAAACGCCTGCTGAGGCCAGTGGGCAGCCGCCATCCAGCAGCGGGCGCAGGCTGCCGACCATGACGCTGCTGCTACCGCCGCTGCCTCCGCCGCCGCCAGTACGCGGCGCAACGTTGCTGCCGCTGCCGCTGCTGCCAGCACGCACGCTGCCACCGCCACCTGGCGGGCGAGGCGGCCGCCCCTCAGCTTCGGCCATGGACATGATGCCGCCAACCTGCGGGGCAGAGAGCGGCAACAGGGGGGTTTGGGATTGAGGAAAGCATGGTCCATCGAGCATGCGGGTCGGCACCTGGTGCGCGGCACGGTGGTTGCGCACCAGCAAAGGTCAGGGCAAGGACGCACCAGGAATATTGAGCTCTCCTTCTTCTTCATCCTGTTCAGCAGGGAGGCCACCGCCCAACGTGACACCGGCAGCTCCGGCGGGAACTGCGGCAGGGAGGTGTGAGGCAGTAGCCCCACTTCAGCCTTGCGCTTGCAGCACACCGCAGGGGTGCAGCGCAACCGAGCCCACTGTGCCAGCCGGGCTACTCGCCACCCTGCAGTCCCATGGCACCTCTTCTCTGCCCCGACTCACCCGTGTGAGCGCGTGCTGCTGCACCCAGGCGCGCTGCTCAAAGTCGTAAACGCGCAGCGAGGCGGGCTGCAGGCGTCGCGCGCGCACGAGTCGGTGGATGGGGCTGCTGTCTATGGCCTCGTCCTGCTGCTGCTGCTCCAGCGCCGCAGGCGTGGCGCCACCTGCGCAGCAAGCAGGAGCAAGGTGCAGCGAGCGTTGCAGGCATCGCCTCGCGCCGTGCGAGGGTGAGTGGCCACACACATGCCCTGCTTGGGCACATGCGTCCTCACGCACAGCGTTGCTGTGCCCCTGCCACAGTTTTTGCCACACCACCGCAATCGCACACATCAGCACACCTATGAGCCACCACTCGTCATGAAGCTGCACGCCCTGTGCGCCCGGGTCACGGTAGCCATTGTACATGGCCAGCAGCTCGTCGCCGCTGGGCCCCTGGCGCAGGCTGCGCCGCCCACCAGACAGCCAGGAGCGCAGGCCCGACAGTGCCCCCGGCTCCTCATCAGGGTCCTGGTCAGCCTTCATCGCCAGGTGCAGGCGGTAGCTGGTGGTGCCCGTCAGGAACGCCACCAGCAGCGCGCCGAGCAGGATACGGGTGAGCTGGGCGCGGCGGCGGCGGCGGGCCGCCGCAGCCTGCCTCGCGGCGGGCCCCACCAGGTGCGACCTGCAAAACGGCGGACGGCTCGCGGGGAAGGGACGTGGGGCGCGCGAAGGGCCAAGAGGCTCCAGCGGTGCTTCAACAAAGAAACGCGCGCCACCTGGGGGCTTCGGCCCGCGGCCAGCCCCGCCAATTTGACTTCCGGGCGCTTGCAGGCGGGGGTGGGCCGCCGGGGGGCGCCGCGGGGCCGCCGATCTATCCGACGCGCGCACCTGACCGGCGCCCGCGACTGCTGCGCCTCCAGCTGCTCCTTTATTTGCTGCAGCGCCGCCACCTCCGAGGTGGTGCGCAGCAGCACGCCGCTGCCGCGGCCGCTGTGC
The DNA here is from genome assembly GCA_009928355.1 of Chlorella sp. CH2018. Classification (NCBI taxonomy): domain Eukaryota; kingdom Viridiplantae; phylum Chlorophyta; class Trebouxiophyceae; order Chlorellales; family Chlorellaceae; genus Chlorella; species Chlorella sp. CH2018. Next base: position 63,285 of record VIYQ01003048.1, on the reverse strand, counting down.
ACCTCGCTGCTGCCCCACGCCCCGGCCGTCCTGAGCAGAGCCATCTATCTATCTGGCGTGACGTGACATCACAGACTGAAGTTGTTGAGTGAAAAGAATTGGTGCGGCAGGGCCTTTTTGCCTTCCCCATTTACAGGGGGCCCACGCATGAAGCCCATGGGCGGGCTGTCAGATGCACGCAGTGCCTTTATTAAGGCGTGAAAAAAGGCGGGGGCGCATGATAATCTCGCAACCCGGGCTCAAGCACTCTCAGCAGTGCGAAGCTGCAAGCCGCCATGCCGGGGTCGACACCAGGAGCAGCCGACGTCTGGTAGGGAGCACGGTCATATTGTCCCCTCGCAGAAAGAGGTGAAATGAGTGGCAGGGGCCAAACGTGGAGGGAGGTGAGGGATGATGAAGAGGTGGAGGGTGAGAGCAGAGTAGGGGCGGGCCGTTGGTGGAACGGTGAGGGGTGGGGTGAGGCTGCGGGAAGAAAGACAATGGCAACCCGCAGCAGTACCGGAGGGGAAGGCCATCAGGATGTTAGGAGTGAAATTAACGAACACACAACATTTAGCAGCAGAGCAGCAGAGCGAGTGGCCTTCGTATTAAGCAGGCAATGGTGAGTATGTGAGAACAGGGCACAGCAGGTGGGAGTGCGACAGTGCGGACGAGGGATGATGGAAGCATGTCAAGCGCAGACATCAGGGGAGTAGCGGCAACGAGAGCATGATCATGAGTGAAATGGAAGGAGTGCAGCTGCACGCAGGGACACGGGCAGCAGGGCATGAAACCTCCTGTAGAAGGAGGACAACAGAGGGCGGCAGGGCAGGAGGCGTCACGTCGCTTATCTGCTAGGACTTGACAGTAGTGTGACTGGCGCGCTGAGCCTGTGATGATGAGAGGCAGACCACTGAGGGGGCAGAGAGGCAGGGGCAAAGGGGAGGCACGGTGGGCAGTGACTTGGGCGTGCAAGTCCGACGTTGGGCAGCGCAGTAGCAATCCGTCCGCCGCCGCCGGTGCTGCGCCGTCAACCCAGCACGCGACCAGCCCACCTACAACCAGCTGCAAGCCCAAGCCGCCCCCGACACAGGCACACCCCACTCGCTGCCCAACCGGCTCCCCGCAAGCCGCCGCCGCCGCTGCACCGCCGCCCGCCTAGAACGCAATTCCCAGGCGCTACCGCCCCCCACCCGCTGCTCCAGGCGACAAACAAACGCGCCGGGGGTGCGGGAGGGGGGCCGGGAGAAGCCTTCCGCGCGCCGCTGCGCTGCTGATTGAGGCAAAATTTGTCCGCAGGCCAGGGCAGCCCGCAGCAGCTCGCTTGCTGGAGGCTGCGGGAGGCTGCCGTTGCATGTGAGGGTGCTGCGCGCGACGTAGCAGGCCGGCGGGCCGCCGGGGCTGTGCTGCCGCCGCCGCCCGCCCCCGCCGCCGCTGCCCATTGCTTTGGGAAGGTCCATCCTTCGTGAATCACCGTGCATCGGTCGCAAGTTATTATAGCCTAGATTTGAAAGTCGGATTTGGCGGTTGTTATACTGCAGCGCAGCACTTCGGCTATCTTGAAGTAGCGCGCGCCGCGCCATGTCCCATCGAGAAGAGCCTCAATGTCCTCACCTGTTGACACAGCCTGGTGGGAGTTGAATAAGCCAGCTACATGCGCGCTCAAACCGCCCAATGCACAGGAGCACAGAAGCCCGAAGGCTGCGTCGTCAATGGCCGCACTACACAGCCGCGATAGTGGGACCACCCGTGCTCCAGCTTCATGCTGTCCTGCATGCACCCTGCACCCACCTGCCAGGTGCGAAGCCCGTTTACAGGCGTGCGGCCATGTGTGCCCCACAAAGAAGCGGGAGAAGATGTGAAGCGCAGGGGGCCCCGAGGCGGGATTTCAATCAGCGAGGCGATGGTTATTGCAACAAGCAACAAGAGAGGTCAGGCTACCACACGCAATTCAATGCAGACTGACGGCAAGTACGTGAGGGGCATGGTGGGTTGGCTAGGGTACAGGGGAGTACATGCAGCTGGGGCAGCAGGCAATAGATTAAATGCAGAGCACACTCTCGGGGCACTAGGGTTACTGGTGGAGGAGAGGGCACGGGGGTAAATGAGCAGGGCAAAAATGGGCAGGGGCTGTGTGGACCCTCACTTGGTCTGCCGCAGCCGCCTCGGGGGCGGACGCAGCACGCACACGAGGCAGACAGCTCCGCAGTGATGGAAAGAGGCCGCACTGGGATGTATGGTGTGCAAAGGGCGGTCGGTTGGCATGTGAACCGCTGGATAGTAACCAGGGGCAGGGCCAGATCTGCCCGTGTCGCCTCCCCTCACGTGCTGCCGCAGCTCGACTGCCCCGGGGAGCCGCCCCAGGCGCTGTTCCAGTTGCGCTGCAGGGGGATAAAAGGATGAGGGCAGGATCAAACACCAGTCCGTTGAGCACCAAGCAAGCAAAGGCATGCACATATCGTCTCGGCTCCACAACTGGGACTGATTTACGTCAAAAATGGTGCACGGCACCAGCCTGCCTTCCAAGCACAGCATACAAGCCTGGGCCCACGTACCGCGAGGAACGAGAAGGAGAAGCGGTGGCTGCCCGCGCTGCTACTGCGGGCTTCCTGCCCCGCCTCTACCAATTGGCCACCAATCTCACGGCACGCCGCCTCAACGCGCGCCCTGCATTGGTAGTGGTACCACAGCATGGCAGGACATGGAGAGGGCTGCGGACAGGCTGTGGTGGTGGCCAAGCTGGGTGGAGGCCTGTATGCCCCTTAGCCAGCACAAGCTGGCTTGGCATGATTCAGCCATGCCTGCCCCCTGACCAAACACCAGAACGCAGCCGCCCGGCACTGGCCCACACGCAATGGTTGCAGCATGAGGGCAGAGGACCTAGCAGGGCGTGTCTCACTTGTCAGGCGGGCCGCCCTTGGCGTCCATGACGTAGAAGGTGTGGCCGCTGGACTTGGAGGTGGCGTATGTTCGCACCTTGGCGCGCGTCACGCTTAGGCCCGCCTGTGCGGTGGTTGAGGGAGGGGGCCAGGAGCCGGCTTGAAAAGGCGTGAGTTGCCAAATGCGCCTGCTTGGAGCAGAGGCATGCAGGCCCTTGCTGTGTTGCTGCGCAGCTGCATTGCTGAACGGTCAATGTTCCTCCCTCCCAGGCTGCCCCTGTCTGCTGCCGCAGCACCTGGTGCAGCACGCGCGCCAGAGCCGCTAGGCATCCAAAGCGGTCGAGCGAGTGGACGTGCACCTTGAGGCCCTTGGGGAAGCGGCGCTGCAATAAAAGGGTGAGTGGATGGCCAGACAAGGGTGGGTTGCTTGAGAGGGATGGCAGCCCAGACAACGGCAGATGTTGAAAAAAAACAAATTGGCCCCCAAGAACCATTGCACCACATGCTGTGCAACGCTCCAGTGGCGTGTCTGCAGGGGGTCCTTCAAGTGCACAGGCCGCCATGCCGCACTAGCGGGCATGCACACGCAAGGCGCACCTGGATGGAGGACTCGAGCATGGCACGCAGCAGCTCCGCCTGGTCGCGGTCAAAGCGCGAGTCGCCAGTGCGTGGCCTGCAACACAAGAGACCACGGGGGGAAAGGATGGTGAAAGCAGGCAAGCAGCACGCCAAACAGTTTCACAGCTCTTTGTGGCGCTCCCAACCACCATGCAACGCGTTGCAGGCAGGTTCGCGAGGTGTGCACCTGAGCTGCTTGCAACGGCCCTTCCACGCACCACACCTGCAACCCACACTTGCCTGACGTAGTACTCCTGCTGTGCAGTGCCGTCCTGCGGGCTGCTGTCGATGGTTGCATGGTAGATGTCATATGACAGGTCAGCCAGTGTGCAGACTGCAATGGGAAGAGGTGACGCGTCAGATCCAATTACGGATGGCACACGTGCACTTAAGCCTGCCAGGAGTGCACAGGGCAATGAGCAGTCCGGCCTCGAGCAAGTGAGAAGAGAGCTGCAGGCAGGCACTACGGAGGTTCAGCGATGCAACGAAAGGACGGTGTGCCCCCCCTGACCACCAGCCAGCCCGTCAGCCAGCCCAACGTCGTGCCTTACCCGTGTCAAACAGCAGCTTGGCGCGATCACGGCAGCGGATGGTGATGATCCAGTAATCCGAGTCATTGGAGTAGTCGATGTCGATCTGTGCAAGGCAGGATGAGGGGGATCATGCCAAGGGCAGCAACTGCACTGAGCGGGCTGCAGTCACCGACTGCCCGAGGGGCTGGAGCGCCTGCTGATGCTGCCCAGCTGGGCTCCCCCCTCTGCGCTGTTTAGCAACAAGGTGGAGTGCCGCATCGGCCCGTTGCTGAGTGGGACATTGTTGCTACATGAGGCGGGAAGGAAGGGGGGCTGCAACCGCCGAGCACACACCTGCGGCCGGTCGTGCTTGGGTGAGCGGAAGATCGCGCCTGGCGACATCTGCGGCGAGAAGCACACAGACAGGCTCAGTCATAAGGCGTCCAGCAGCCAGCAGAGGCACCTGAGCGACGAGAGCTGATGGTCAGCACCCTTTGCTGTTCACGACAGTGTGTTTCTTATGCAGCTACCAACTGTAGCTGTAGCAACCCCCTCCCTCTGCTTACCTTGGGCACAGTGCCAAGCTGGGTGAGCATGCTCTGGGCGCTGTCGCTGGGCCCACTGCCGTCACTGCTGCCGGCCGACTCGCGGCTCATGGGCCGCTCATGCATGGCGCCCTCCACTCCTTCCTGCCCACCCTGCGCTCCAGCCTGCTGCTGCTGCAGCTGCGCATCCAAAGCGGCGCTGGGAGCCTCCGGCAGCTCCTCGTCCACAGTCCGCAGCCGTGCGCCTTGCGACCACTGCCAATATGGGTGAAGGAAGAAAGGGCGGATGAGGGAGCACGGCATAGGTACACCACCGCCATAATGCATCAGCATGGTGCATCGCCAATGCACACCCGCTAGGTTGGACACTGGCAGCAGCAGCGGTTGTGCCCACCTGGTTGACCTCCTCCTGCAGCATCAGCTGGTGCAGCCGCCGATCGTGGTGCACCTCTCCCCGCACCTGCAAGCAGCAGGAGGAGCATGGGCGGGTCAGGTATGCCGCACATTGCATGGGCCATGCACAAGTCGGAAACGGGTAAGCTACTGTTCAGGTGAAGCCCGTGAGAGGGTTTGCTACATAGGGCACTCTAAAACATCTCAATGCACACCTTGCGAATGTTGATGATCACACCAGCACCGTGAGTGCTGCTGCCTGGCATACCAGCAGCCGCTGCCGCAGCCATGGACGCCAGTGCGCCATTGCTGTTTGAGGGGCCCGGCCGACGTGTCATGATGCCTGCAATAGATGCGCATGTGGCAGGTGGTGTGCGAGCGCAGCAGGCCCCCCTGGAGTGACAGCCTGGGAACATGCTGCCAAAACAAAGCGTGCAGCATTGCCAAAGCGCCTGATTGCAACCAAGCCTGTACCTGCCCCCGTGCCACGTCGCTCACCTAGTACCAGCTGGCGCAGGCGCTGCAGCTTGATGCCATCCACCACTGGCATGCCCTTCTCGGTGATCGACAGCACAAAGGCCACGCGCCCCTTGTACGTCCACACCTGCCGGCAGGCAGTTGATCGGACAGAGGGCAGGAGCGTTAAAGGGGACACTGGATGGCAGCAGTGGCGGGGCTGACCATATGACCAGCTAGCACCCACTCCGCATGGGGCAATTCGCTGCACATGCCAAGTGGCAACAGTGCGTGACGCAGCAAGGCCTTTGCCCAGCACCCACCGCTGCGGAGCGAATGTTGCAGCCGTTGTGAGTGAGCAGGTGGGTGACCTCAGCCAGCAGGCCGGGCCGGTCGGGGCCAGCCAGCTCAAACACCGTCGTCTCCACGCGGTTCATGTCATCGGTCTCGTCTGCGGCACACGTTGATTGATGTGGCAGTGGGTGCAGAACAAACCTTCAGTTTGCTATCATTTCACTTATTAATCTTTCAACAATGGTGAAGACGCACCGCCAAGTCCCTTCAGCATGCAGCGGAAGCCGCAGCTGCTGTCTCACCACCATTCAGCAGCAAGTCCTCCTCCTGCTGCATGTACACATTCAGCATTTGCTTGATGGACTGCAGCTTCTTTGGGTTGCGCACCTGGTGGGAGAGATGCAGCGACAAGCACGGTTGGCAGCGAGTTAGGGATGACAGCAAGCCAAGCCTTGCAAGGCAGGCGCATGAATATCAGGCAGCAGCTGTGTTTTACTGCCGTGACGCAGAACCAAGACGCTGTGTTTCAGCCGATTCATTGCCTCCCACACCTTTTCGCCGTTGGCCTCAGCCAGGTGGAACACTACGTGGGCATGGCAGGCACACACGTTGGGATGGGAACAGCGCGCACACCATGGAGCACACTGGATCAGTGTCTGCCCTGCCCCAAACACAGCACGACCTGCTCCCCTTACCATCCACAAACCAGCCGCCGTCCGAAGAGATGCGGGCGGAGCAGATGCGCAGGTCCAGCTCGGTAAAGTGTTGCACCATCTGCGGCCGAGCGGTGGGGGACCAACAGCTGTTGTTGCGAGATGGTGCAACCATGCAGGCAGGGCAGCACATCCCGGCTGCCTTCCTGGCCCAGAAAAGGTGAAATTGCAGAGCGGGTGGCTGGCAGGCTGTTCTGGCCAACAGAAACAGTGCACAGCGCGGTGGTCACCAAGCACTGCAGCACCGCTCCAGCGTGTCCGCCTGTTGCGGTTGACATGCAGCACTTCCGGCTGCGCACGGCTGACATGCAGCCCTGCCTGCAGTGCACAGAACGCACGCACATAAATGAGCGACCCTGGGCGGTTGGCCGAGTCGATGGTGACCGTTGTCCACTGCTCATGCGAGTGGTTGTCAATCTCGATGGAGGGTGGGTGCACCCGCAACTCCAGCGTGAGGTTGTCCAGCAGCGAGCCGTCCTCGTCCACCGCGCTCTGCAGCTGGTTGCGCGCCTCCTTCTCCTGCACACCAGGGCGAGATGGGCGGCTGGAATGATGCTTCGCGACAGCTCGTGCGCGTTGGCGTGGCCGTTTGGTCTTGTACACATGTGGTAGTGTGCGGGCTGAAAGCCAACGCAACCACATATTGCTGCCTGGCAGAACGAGACAAGCAAGCGGCGTGCCTGCCACGACTCGAGCGTCTCCAGCGCCAGCTGCGAGGGCGACTTGGTCACCCCCCGCCGGGCCAGCGCCCAGGCCATGGCCGGGTGACTGCTGGGCTGCAGCAAAGTAATGTGTGAGGGGTGCAACAAACCATGCTTGGTGGCTTGAACAGCAGGGCAGGGCAGCAGAAAGAAGCAGGCGCCTGTGTGCGGAGAGCGGCAGCAGTGCGGGGGCACGCAGTGCCCAAGGGTCCCGTTCTGCGCAGCCGTCCCCATCCCCAACTCCGCTGGGCGCAGTGCGCCGGGCGGCGTGCCCACCCAGATCTGCAGCTCACTGGGCGTTGGGCTGGGGCCCGCGGGCTGGTTTTTTCGGCACCGGTGCAGCGCAGCCAGCGCAGTTGCCGCGTTCACTGCAGCAGTGCTTGAAGGTCGCATGGCAGGCTTCGGCGCACCTGTTGCCAACCAGGCGGCCCTGTTGCTAACCAGGCACTCGCTCCCGCTCCAAAGGGGTCGCAAAAATGCTCAATTCTAGTTGGGTCGTCGGCGCCTAACCGCAGAAAGAAGGTAAGAGGAGAATGCCCATGGGCGGCCGCTTGCTCCGTGCAATGCTTGCATGGGACTGTCAAATGCAGCTTTCAGGCCCGCCGGGCGTATGATGCTCTGCAGGCCATGGGCCCAGCCACACTCTGCAGCAAGTGCTTCTCCTCGTCCAACAGGATGGGCCAGGTACAGCAGCATGCTCGCTTTTCTAGTTGGTATGCACGAACAACCATGCTCTGACGCTGATGCTGATGCTCGGCAGATGAGCTGCAACAAGGCAACCCTGCCTTCTCAATATGCAGGGATCGTTGCAGACCAGAGGTTGGCGATGCTGGAGCTGCATGTTTGAAGTACCTGCACACAGCGACGCATGCACCTGTTATGATGCATCTGGCTGCCCTGGGTTTAGTTTCGATTTTCTGGTTTTCGCTCACCCGCAGTAGCCCGATCATATGCACACACTGGGAAGCAGCCCAGCAGGGGGGCTGCGGTCCGCACTTTGCCAGTCGCTTCAGTGCGCGGGTGAGCCGGTTCTGCGCGTGCGGGTGAGCCGAGCTGAGATGATAAATCGCTGGCCAACCAGCTGACATGCCTGAGAAGCTGCAGCGATCAGCTGCAAGAATTCAAACCAATTTCCCTGCCTCCCCGTCCTCCCTGTTCTTGGCCGTAGCTGGAGTACTGACGGTTTTAGCCCTGCTCGTGCTCATCAAACACACTGACCTTCCAGGAGGACAGGTTATAACCATCTACGGCTCCAAAGCTGGTGAGCTCACAGCACCCGGCTTCCTTGCGCTCAAAGATGCCCAGTGCTTGCCATCAATGATGAGTTGCGTAGCAAGGGAGGCAGTTGTTTCTACCGCCTGCTCACCCTGTTGCCCCAGTGGCTCTGTTGCAGTGCCTCCCAGTTATCCCAATGCGGATCTGAGCCCTGAGCTGCGCGGGTTGCTGGCCGCAGTTGCCATCAACCGTACCGTGGTTGCAGCGATTGCAAGCAACATTTCCATATCAGACGACCCGAAATTTGGGACCCTGCACCTGCTGGTGGAGAGCGCACAGCGCGCGAATGTCAGCAACCTGTTTGTAGCGGCTTACGACCAAGTCACCCTGGACTGGCTGGTGGCGCATGGCGTGCCAGCTTTGCTTAGGCAGATGCCAACCAACTGCGACAAAGCCCTCCACTGGGTGATGTGCGCCAAAGGCGACCTGGCGCGCGATGTGGTGGCGCTGGACTACAACCTGCTTGCACTGGACACGGATGTGCTGTTTTTTCGCAACCCGCTGGAGGGCGGGCTGGACGGCAGCTTTGACGTGGAGTCGTCATCGGACGCCATGAATGAGAAGTTGCAGTGCAGCCGTGAGTGCTTGCTGGCAGGAATGGATGCCCCTGCAACGTGCTGTCTTGTCCCATGCCCTCAAACCATCTGGTTCATCAACCTCTCTGCAGCATTTGGCTCGTCCCGAACAGCTTCTGAAGAGGGCTATCCATACCTGCAATCCATGTGTATTGCCCAGGTCAGACCTGTGCGCCCAACAAGCAGCCGGTACCTTGACAGTTGCCAGGTCATGAAGCGGACTAGCCCTGCTCCCAGCTGTGCTGACAGCCTGGAAAGCCCTGCCCTGCACCCTCAAAGCAAAGCGCATGGGAGTCGGCATGTTGTTCCTGCTGCTCCCCCATTGTGCAGCTCAACTACGGGGTTGTTTGGTACACAGCGAGCCGGCGGCTGGCCGACACACTATCTGCCCTTTCGGAGAAAGTGCGTGGGGGACCTGTGTGGGACCAGATGGTCTTTGCACACATGTTCACGATGCCAAGCAGCCGCGTGTCGCCGTGGTCCGGCCGGCACACCTTGCGAGTGATGGATCCACTGGTGTTTCCCAACACATGTGAGGACCAATTGCAGGGGGCGTTATTTGTGCATCCTAGACTGTACTGTAGTTTCCACCCGCCATACCTACCCACCTTGCCGTCTGCCATTCTGTATTTTGCAGGCAATCTTAATTGGCTGCTAACAAAGCAGGACATTGCGAAGATGCGCCCTGTGCTCCTTCACTTCAATTGCAGGCACGTGGCCTGCCCTGCTTTTTGCCAAGGCGCAAGTATTCGCCATCATGCAAAGCTGAGCAGCGTCCCCTGTTTCATGCGCTGCAGCCCTCCAGAATCGCGGCGTGACATCATGATGACGGTGTGGCAGGCCTTCCAGCAGCATCGGGCCTACCTGATGGCAGCGCGATCGTGCCCCACAGAGGCCATCACATGTCGCCCGGAACATCTGAATGCCACGAAGCCCTCACCATAATAAGCTTACCACTTGACTGAGCCTCACACATCCACCCACCGCTCCGTTTCTGTTCCAGCTTGTGAGCCCTACTTGCTTGGAGTTTGCACCCTGGGCGCGCTGCCGTTGCCAGCCGCCCCATTCATTCAACCCTAGTGAGCCCTGCCCCCTCTCGACATGTGGGAGCCCATCATCCGTGGAAGATAACAGGTGCTCTGTGGGTCCGAATGAGGCACTGGGCACAGATGAATGAGATAGAAATTGTCGAGCAAAGGAGACCGCTGCCCAGTGGGTGCTCACAACACATCTGACGCTGCCACCTGAATGCTGTCCAGCAGCATGCGCCGCATCGGCTTTGTCTCCTTCTCCAGCAACTGGAACACGCTCGGCCTGCGTGGCACAGCACAAGGCAGGTAAGTGATCGGAAAGGCATGCGGAATACGCTGCCCCTGTTTGCAGGGTAAGTGGGCGTGCTTGAGATCCAGCGGAATCCGCAACGCCGCACCGCTCACCGCAGCGGGAGTGCTATGCTCTCCTCCTGCTGCGGGTCAGGCTGAGGGAAGGCGGGGGCCCCATCTGGGCCTGTGGCGGCAATGTACTGGCCTGGGCGCATCTCCCATGGGCGGAACCTAAAGCACAGAGAGGAGCAACCGGCAAGGATATGCTGTTTGACTCTTTTGCAACGGTAAAGTGTGGCAGCCATCAGCAGCCTCGTGCTGCACATGCAGCACCTATAATGGTATGCAGAGCACAACTTGCAGGCCAACACAGCCTAGATGGCCGCACCGGAAGCCGTTGGCTGCCCACACCATGCCGTGCCCTACATCCTGCTTGCCGTGTTCGTCCAGCGGCTGCGGTCCCAGGAACATGTCAAACACGGACGCTGCACACAAAGAAAGCACGGGGTGCGCACAGCAGGCAGGGTCGGCAGGCAGGTGGGCAGCGATTCTTGCCCCTAACACTTCATGGCATGCCCAAACACAAGCTGTCTTGACTCACCGGTGACAAGCGGGCTGTGGTTGACGCAGATGCGGCTTGTCTTGCGCTCCTTGAGCCGCCCCGGCGTGATGGCTGCAGTTGGGACATTGGATGCGATGGACGATGAAGGCTGCTGCAGCATGTTCACACGGGTACAAGCAGCGTGCTGGCCCTGCGGTGGATATGCTGCTTGTGCACAGTGTCTTGCAGGTCGTGCACATTCCAACACCCAACCACGCCCACCTACCTTCTGCAACCAGGTGGCCCTCCGGCGTGGTGCTAAACAGGAAGTGGGTGCCCTCCCGCACATTGCCTGTGCCATCCATCCACCCCGCCTGCGCCACACGGTTGTCTGCAAGACGGGGCATGACATAGCAACCGCCCGTGTCCACTCAGGTACGGGTGTTTTTGCAATGGATTTTTGCAAATCAGGCACCGCTGCTGCCATGCAAGCTTGCTCCCACTCCTTGAGCCACACCCGGCACGCCACATGTCATGTGGTAGCCCGGCTGCCCACGCACCACCAAACATGGACACAAACTGCTGTAGGTCAGCCTTGGCCTGCGGCGCCAGCTCAGTGTCTCCACTGAGCCGCTGCATGCTCGTCTCCAGCTTGCCTGGAGGGACGGATGGGAGCACGAGCAAGCAAGGTGCAGGTGAGACGCGATGAATGACCCCAGGCCACCAGCCTGCGTCCCAGGCTAAGCCCCTGTTACAATCGTCAGGATAGTCCTGGCATCTCAAACCTCTTTCCTGCAAGCTCACCTGCCAGGTGCTGCCGCGTCAGTGCCAGCGGCAGAGGTCGGCTTGTCAGAGCTATGAGTGTCAGCTCCATCTGCAGCCCACGACAGCTTGTGAGGTTCATCACGACAGGCAATGGGGCACCCCCAGCGAAGGTGTTACCGCGTGCGCAGGCTAGCTCAAGAGATGCACTCACACAGGTCCAGGGCAGCAACTTGGATGCACACCCCGCCGGAATAGTGCAGCACAGCACAACCATGCTGGGCGCCACACCTGGTGGCAGTAGCGCACAATGTCCAGGTACAGCTCCTCGCTGGCCACCGACTGCCGCTGGTCGCGCCCAGCCCATGCGTCGCGCAGCACGCGCTCCGCATCATCCGCCCGGGCATCTGGTGGTTGGGGGTGGGCATTGAGATGGTTTAGTGAGTATGCACATGGCACTGGGGCACTTGCATGTCAAAGTGCGTGTCCACAGCAGGCAAGCAAACCAAGCACCCGCCGGCGTAACGGCTAGCAATGCCTTGAAGCACGGCATCAGGATGGCGGCAGGCTTACAGATGCCCCAGGCAAAGTCGCGACGCCGGCTGCCCAGCAGGCTGCCCAGACCGGTGGCCTGGGAGGTCACTACACCCTGGCCAAAGCGGTCCTGCGGCAGGCAGCAGCAGGGAGAATGGGCAGAAGCAAGGTTGGCATGAACCGAAGCGCACAGCTGCGACTCCCGCTACGTAGCAGGCTGGCACTGACTGGGGCACTAAGTGTTGAGCATCATGCCGGTTCCGACATTCAAAACGGTGCCAATTGGGTGAGAGTGAGAGTGGCACCGTTTCCGGTGTTAGGTCCATCAAGCAGAGAAAGGGCTTCTACTGCCCAGCCCTCGTGTACGACGCACCAGCTCCAGCTCTGCTTCTTCGTGGTCCCGCAGCTGCTGCTTGAAGGCGCCCTGCCGCAGCTCCCTGGCGGGGATGCCCTGCTGCAGCTGCCAACGTGGTGTTGTCCTGCGGCGGGCACAGCAGGAGCGGGCAGAGTCTGGCAGGAAACAGCCGAGGTCGGCCAGAGCACCGCGGTGGCGTGGATGGAGCTCAAAGGGGCACTCAGCAGAGCAAAACGCTCCAGGCAGAGTCACTGGGGCAGCCAGATCCAGGCAGAACGCACCGCACTGTCTCCTCCATCGCGCCGCTCTCAAACAGCTTCTTCTTCTCAGCCAGCCGCCGTGCAAATCGCTTCAGCGAAGTTGACTGCAAAGGGCGGCGCGTGCGACAAGAGCAAATTCATCAGCATGGTGGGCAGCACGTCGCAGATGGGCCTTCCAGAAGGGCACTTGCAGCTTTCTGATGAGCGAAGTGTGGGAAGGGCAAGCTGGATGGATGAGCCACGCACACGCTGGCCAGGCCAAGTGATGATGAGGCATGGCATGGCAGCCGGCCAGCGCTCCTCATCATGCAGCTGAGAGCAGGCAGGCTGCATCTTGCCGTAGACTCACACCACAACAGCACAAGCAGCCATATGCTGAGCACGGCCATGTTGAAAGCGTACCTTGCCGTCCACCACCACACGGGTGCGGCGGGCCACATAGTCCGTGGCATACGCGCGCACCGCTTCGCGCTGCTCCGGCGTCAACGACTCGAGGTGCCGCTGCACTGCTTCCTCGAGCTCGGCTGTGCCTTCAGTTCCATTCATGCTGCCGCTGTGGATTGGTTGGCTGGCCTGGGGCGCCGCCCGCTGCCGCGCTGCCGCTCGGGAGCGGTGCCGCTTGGGTGCGGCGCAAGCCGCTGTAGACGATCACGCAGCTTCCGACGTTGGGCTGCAGACGTTGCAGGGACGCAAAGGAGGGCTCGGTGGGCTGAGAGGTGGGGCTGTTGCGCGCACCGTCCAGGCGGCTTCGGCGGTGAGCCAGATAATGTGCGGCGTGGGAGAGCCTCGAGACACGCCCCACAGCGCCATTGGCCGTCAATTGGGCGTAGCATGAGGATGTCCCTGGCACGCCCCTCATGCCGCGCTCCCCGCCCGCCCCGCTCCCTTTTCGTTTGTTCTCTCCACAGGACAAGCGAAGATGCGCGCCAAGGTGAGGGGTGCAGCTGCGTCGGGCCGCGCCCATCAGGGATGGGCCGCGAGAGCAGCACCTCGCTGGCTGCCAGCCTCTGCTGCAGTCCGTGGCATGCCTGCCGCGGTGATTTGCGCCCGTGGCAGGGCCGGGCGGCGCGCTCCGCGGGTCGGCATGCTCCATGCTTGGCCGCGTCCCTCCCGCGCCTGCTGGAGCGGCGGGTTTGCAGCGGAACGGCTCAGCAGCCAACATCCACGCGCGTCGCCGTTGCTAGCAGCTCCCGCGCGGCGGTTGCGGTCGAGGCGCCGTGTGCTCGGCTCCTTGACGAATGCTCCTTGAACCACGCCACCGTGCTGACCCCTGCTTCCACCCTCTGGTACCACTCCTGGTTCCACCCGCAGTGGAGGAAGAAGCGGATGCGGCGCCTGAAGCGCAAGCGGCGGCGGCAGCGGGCCAAGTAAGCGGCCCGCCCTGCAGGCCCACAGCGCTGCGGCGCTTGGGCACACAGCTGCCGTGCTCGCATGCGTGCGACGGTGCTGCAGCGGTCAAGCTGGCATCACGGAGTCCGGGTGCCTGGCAGCCGCGATGAAATGTGACGGCCGCGTGTGTAATGCTCACGGCCGTGAAGAAGTCAAATGGGGTGCAGCACTAGCAGGCGTGGCAGAAGTGCACCTACAAAAATGTGTGGGTGAAACAACTGTTGCGGAAGCTGCCTGCTACTGCCTGATGCCTCAGCGCCACCAACTCCACAAGCACCAAGGGCACTCGTTGACCAATCCTTCACTCCACGCGCCAGCCGCCATCAAAGCGTGGTGGCGCCCACCGTGGATTGTGGCAGCAAGGGGAAAGGCAGGGCAGCTGCAGAAGAGCTCTGCTGAGTGGCCCTGCCCGCTGCTCCCATGGCGTGCTGTTACATGCATGCACCCTTGCAAAATCAAAGTTCAAAAGTGATGTAGGCGCCTTAGCTGTAGCTTCATGCAGGACACAGGCAGGAAAAAGGGCATAACAATCGAAACACAATGAGGCAACGCGGTGCTGCTTGCAGCAACTGCATCATGGTTGAGCCAGGTGGCAAAGCTGTTAAAAAAGTGTACTTCGACAGAAAAGGCAGCCAAAACCGTGCATTCATGTGCTGGGGAGTCACGTGGTGATGGGACAACAAATGGTGGGCTGTTAAAGTAAGGTAAGCTTCACACACATGTGTGGGTGGAGGTGTGAACATTGGTGGATGAGTGAAATGCCTGGGTGGTGTGCGGGGAATGCCCTCCTCGGCAATGCGAACGTGGCACAGCAGTTCCTCCATCCCCACTAAAAACCTGCGCATGAACGGACACAGATTGATGGCAGTGACCAAATGGCCCGCAGTTTGCACCGGCCGGCACAGCATGCTGCATCAGTCCAATCATGCAGCCTTTACACAGCCAGATACTTGCCACAGCCAGCTTGGGGCAGGCCGATCTGGACCTGGTTCATCTGCAGTGATGGGCACAAATGCAGTTCCGAGTGTGCCAGGCTGGGCGACAGTGTGATGTGACAGCGTTCGTGCAGCAGAGTGCCCAGCTGCACCGACTTCAACTGGCACTCACATAGTCAGGCGAGCACGAGTGGTCAACCAGCCAGTAATTCTTGCCGCCCACAGTGACCTCGCTGTAGCAGTTCTTGTCTGCACACCCCAAGGGGGCGGAAGGGAGATGGTAAGCTTTCAAGCCAGTGGGGTCCACATCAGTCCAGCTTGACCACATCCACCCTGACTCACAGATCCAGATTGCTCCCTCATTGATGCAATTTGAGAGCGCTTGGCGGCCAGTGAAGTCAAATTGCTGCACCAAAACAGAAGGAAACAAGGGGGCATGTCAATGTGCGCTGCAGCAGGGAGGGCATCCAGGCATGCGGGCGCTGGATGCACACACACACCATTGTTGTGTGCCCACTGCACACCGCTTGGAGACCTGCGCTCAGCTGGTCTGTTTGGTGCGCATAGAAGCCTGCCCCTTGTACAACCAACTTTCTGCCCATGTGCCCACCTGGCACTTTGGCTGCGTGCCCATTTTGTTAGCGGAACCACATGGGGCATCCAGCAGGTTGCCGTCCATGAACCTCAAGACGCGCTTGCCAGGCACGCCGCCGGTGCACTTGCAGGATGCTGGGTTCCAGCACGACGCCTGCTGCGCCAACCAGTAGGGAATATTTGCATACGCCAACGCCGCGCCTTGCATGGATGTGTAGCAGGGGCCAGACGGTGAGCCCAGCGGCGCGACGGTGCTGCACAGCGGCACCTTTTCGATCCAAAGTGAGCCATCCTAGAGTGTGCAAGGGGCACAGCAGCTCGTCAGGGTTCTGCGATGGCAGCATCAACTGTGACACTTTGTGTGGGCAGCCTCGCATTGTACCAAACAGGCGCGGCGACCCATTTACCGTGAAGACTGCTGAGCATGGCCGGCCACTTGCTAAGCAGATGGTCGGCTTAGCGCCTGGGGCGGGGCAGTGCACGCTGCATACAATGAAGGTGCAGCCAGTTATAGATGGAGTGCTTCAACAGCGGCATGACATGGCACGGCACATGCACACAGCGCTAAAGAAACAATGGCAATCGGGCATACTTAGCTCACCAGTACTTGTTCTCTGCAAGCTGAGTGTATCCGCAGGGCTGGTCTGCACGCGAATGGAATGTTCAAAGTTTGAACAGCTCAACAGGAAGGTCAGGCTCCGCTGTCCGCTTTTGAAGTTGAAGGGCAAAATGCGGGCACGCAGGGCAGTGCCATTCCGATGCAATAAGAGGATTCAACAGCCCTTCGGCAGGCTGTGTGTCCCCGTCAACCCAGCATTGAATGAAATCAAACAAGCCGCGCCGCGGCTCGACTGGCAACGCACTGCATAGCGGGTCGCCTGGGTAACTGATTGCACTATCCACAGTCGTCTTGCAGGAATGGTCGAGCACGTAGTAAGTCTTGCCATCCTGCAAACACTTCAACACTGTATTCAGTTGCCTGGGCACGCTTCATAACTGCCCAGTGATGAAAGCAAGCAGTTCTTTCCAACCCCTTGCTTAATCCTGTCGACTCTTGAGGGAGCTCAGTAAAGTAAACCGTGCTCGCCTGTTTGAACTCGATGTAGCACCTATGTGGGGCAAGGACGCATGCTGCACCACTGCTGAGACCTGGCAAACCTGCTGGCATGTGACTAGTTCTGTCCGTTCCCCATTGATGTCTGGGAGGAGCCCAAGGCCCCAACTGCTCCCTACCTTCGCACTCCACCGCTGCTCGTTTTGCACTCACCAGGGAAATATTGCCTCGGAAGTGCAGCCGCTCATGCGCTGCCGGCCAGTGTAGTAGAACTCCACACACTGGTCCAGCGCGCCCACCTCCGAAGTGCCCAAGTTGGCATGGTCATTTGACGCCCAGCACTGCGCAGTCGGCATTGCAGGGGCACGACACGAGGATTAGCGTCGTTGTCAGCACATTCTGGGGTTGGCTAGCGGTTTCAGTCGACTGATCAACAAGACATGGAGGAATCTTCGGCAGAACGCAACTCCACATAGCCCTTCCCGTGCTGAGCACCCGCGCACCGGGCTGTTGAAGTAGGGCTGTGTCATACGGTGCAGAACGCGGATGCCAGGCCGGCCAGCAGTGGGTCCAGTGCAGTTGCAAGCGGCTGCAGTACAAGAGAAAGGTCAAATTGAAAAGTGTGGTGCGTTCCCCTGTTGTTCTGAACACCCCAAAGAATTACAGCACCATTGATGAGTAAACGCAGCAGCAACTTATTGCCCACCGCCCGCAGCTGCAACTTCAAGTCACCATAATTGTAGATCAGCTGCAGCTTGCGCACCTGGGGACGGGCACTTGGAATTGACAGCTGCCCAAAAGGGCTCCTCTTGATACATCAATCTGCCGCGGTATTTCAGTGTTTGGTAGCAGCCAGTCATAGCCTCCGGCAGGTCTTCAGGGGCAGCCCCCACGCTACACGACTGAACAAGCTTGCCCTGCATGTGTTAGGGAAAGGGCAGTGGGAGTGCAGCGCGCCGTGGCGACAGCAAATGCAAAGAGCTAACGATGTATAACAGCCAGCAATGCCTTGCCAACACATGGCCACCAAGCTTACCTGGAACGTGCATGGCTGGCCGCTGGCCAAGCAAATGAAAGGTGTTGCTCCAGGACCAGTGCAATGTGTGCAGCTGGGGGAAGGAAGGCAGATATACAGGTTGGATGAATCAATTGAACAGCTGGCAAAGGTTTGACCAGCCCTCGGCCCTCGGCCCTCGGCCCGTGACACTTACTAGCGGTTGGCGCCCATCTTTGAGTCGGTACACACCGGCACTGCACACACGGGCATTGAGCACATATCATTGCACACACGGGCATTGAATTGAGCGCGTTGTAGCGGTAAGCAGACCACATAAAATCATCCGGCTTGAGGGTGTCAGCGCGGCCACAGCTGATGGCACAAGAACTGCCCAACAAATGATGCCACATGCAAGAGATACGGCCTGGTGCCAGCGGCCACTTGTGTTATCTTAGTCTTACCGCCAGTAGTGGCGCCTGCGGCATGAAAAGGGAATAACCATAGTGAAGACACTGGAACATTCCACTTCAAGGGTTCACCTGCATCCACAAGCCAGTAACCTAGAACCTTCTCACCACTGCAAACAGCGCCGGTGCCCTTGCATGCAGGGAGCTGTGCTGCTAGGCCGCATGCGACACCCACGTCCTGTGGGAGATGTGTATCGCACAGTTGTCAACCCCCTTGGGGAGCCCTGAGCAGGACAGCCCCAGCACGAGGCGCACAGTCATGCAGTCATAGCCACAAGTAACAGCGACATCAATGATTGCTGGGAATTTGCAAGGCCGATGACTGACCATCAATCAACTTGTCTGGCCTCACGCTGCACTCACCTTGGCATGCGTACAGGTGGCCACAGGTGCGCCCCATGTGTTGTGCGGGCAGTCAGAAAGCTTGCCTTCGTCCCCGGAACAGGCAACGCCGGTCAGCCACACGCGCCCATTACCGCTGCCAAAGTAACCTGTGCCCAGCGCACGCCCAGGGGTGGGCAAGCCCAGCTGCCTGCACACGACCGTGGCTGCAATGTCATCGAACCGTTCACTACAGACCTGCATGGTAACAGGACTAGAACTACTGAGTGAGAAAAGCGGGTGAGCTGGTCCCTGCAAGCATGCCACTTAGGTACATCGAGACCCCCTTGGCTACGCTGTACAGCAGTAACAGACAGGCTCCTTACCGTGCCCCACTTCCCGTCGACCTGTACTTCCACCCGTCCAGAGTCCTTGGTCAGCCCGCCGGCCAGGCGCACAGCCACGGGTGGCACGTTGCAAATTATGCTCACATCACTTGCATGCCCAATGCCTTGGTCCACCTCACCCCTGCATGTGAAGGGCGGCAAGGGCCAAGCTTAATTCGCATGAAGACCAGGAGAGGGAACAACCTGCAGCCGATGCATCCAACAGCCCCGCTGGGCTTACCAGGGCGAGTGATTGCATCCACTGACCACAGGGCAGGAAGGGAGGGCAGGCGTTTAGCAACAAGGATATTGGCCCATTCAATGGCAAAGGCAGAGCTGGATTGTGGACTCCATACCGAGCCACCCTTGTGCTCACTGCAACTTGAACTCAGCACCAGTGCACACAACCTGAGGGCAGGGGGTGACATACATCGATGGACCGCAGGTGAATTCATGAACTGGAGCTGCTGCTCCAGCGAGATGGAGGCGGCTGCATGTAGGCAGCGACCCACAAAGGCTTACGTTTTGCAGCCAAATCTTCCCGCTGCCTTGGCCAAAGTAGGCCGAGCCAATTGCAATGCCCGGTGGCCTGAGCTTCAACTGGTTGCATGCCGCTGAAGCAGCATTGTCTTGCATGCTGATGCCCGTTACTGCAGCGAGGAGGGTAAGGATGACACACAGATAGGTCAGGTCACCATGCTGACACGGTGTGAAGCGCCATACAGCTTGCACTTACTTGTTCCCCACTCGCCCTGGTAACGGATCTCGAGCCGGCCGGAGTTTTTATCCCGGCCATTCACCAATCGCAGCTCGGCTGCAATAGGTGGGAGCACTGGAATCGCTTCGTGCATGTCTAGCGTAAAAAGCGCAGGTCGGACACGACTGTGCCGGCCAGCTGGCAGGCTTACAACGCAACTTACTGTTAGCGGTAGGATTGATGACTCCGCACTCAACGCCAACGTCGGCATAATGGAAACAAAATTTGTAGCCCCTGGAAAAAGGTACGTGTGGACTCAACCCGTGCGGATCGAGTGGGCAATGCGAGGCTGCGTTGGTACATTGCACAGTAGCCATTTGCACTTACCATGGCTGATGCGGACAGAACTCCACGCCGGCCTCGTCTCCCCGGCACCCCATGTATGTAAGCCAAATTGGGCCCGAGCCACTGCTCAACATTGAGGGTCAGGCGAGGCGTGAAGTCTCAGAACCAGATTTGCTTGCACACAGCCACTCCAACAGGCACTGAAGCACTCGCACTTCAGCACAATCGGCACACACAAGAATTTGTGCAGTATAGCTGTTGCTGACTCACGGGGGGAAGGCGGCAATTGCACGCCCGAGAGCTGGCTGGTTTGGAAGGACATAGTTGAGCTGCCTGCAGACCACAGTCGCATCCTCATCCTCGAAGCCCTCAGCACATACCTGCACCAAGACAAGCAAGCATATTGTCAGGTACAAGTGGTAGCAGGCAGGGCGCTTCCTGTTTGTGAGTTGCGACTCACCGTGCCCCACTCCCCGTCCTTGAAGACCTCAACCCGGCCACTGGCATACTTCCCATTCCATGCTGCGCCACCAGCCAGGCGCAGCTGTATGCCCTTCGGCACATCGGGCATGCACTGGATGTGCACATCGCGGCTGCACGTTTGGCAAGGCGGGGGTGGGCGGTGGATGCAAGATGAGAACTGGCGATTGATGTTTCTTCTCTCCCACAAATCAAACTGTCACCAATCCCTCCATGGAAGCCCTACATGCACAGACGAGCATGTCAATAAGGAAACAGTGCACCTGTGGCTCCTGCAGCCCAACGCATCGCTAAAATGCATGCGTCGACACTCATCCAGTGTCCTCTCATCTCCAAAACATTCCATGTATGTGAGCCATATCGGAGCGTTGCTGTTAGCAGAACCTGCACGATGCAAACACAACATTTGTAGGAAAAGAAAGTTGATAGAGAAACTCAGCTGCAATACTGCCGCACGCGCAAACAGCAGTTTGTCTCTGTCAGGGGCTCACCAAAACGGTTGTTGGTGTTCTCGATGACGACACCAGCCGCCTTGTTGGCGGCTACCTTGTTCATTGTGCGGCAGGCGACTGCGGCTGAAAGATCTCCAAAATGTCCGTTGCACACCTGTTTCATGCAACAAGAGTACAGCATACGCCTGTTCGGCTCCAAAAAAACAGGGCGAGTCGCCATGCGTATGTGTGGAGCAACTTCAGAAGCGGCCGTGGAAAGGAGCTGCCAGCAGAAGCGTTAAGGCACACAGACAGGTATACAACCAGCAAGGCAGCAAAGAGGCAACCAACTTGCCGTCCCCCAAGGACCATTTGGGCCGCTGATGCTGATCTCCAGGCGTCCAGACTTGCCGTCGCCACCAGCCAGCCGCATGGCAACTGTATGGGTGCGCAGATTGCAGTGTAAGGTGGCACCACATCGGACGCTACAAGCAGTGGTGGGCAACACAAGCTTGTTCACTGGCTGCAAGCTGCTGCTTTGCAACTCACGTGGTGGCGGGTCGCACAGGATGCTAACGTCACCCGTGTGGTCGCAGGAAGGGCCAAGGCCTGCATGCAGTCACAGTCACTTCTGCTGTGCAAGCGTGATGCAGAAGGGCTGCGCTGCACATGCAAACGGAGGAGGGCTGGGCTGCCCAGGCACATTGCAGCTTGCACTGGGTGGCACGCACCTGCTGGACCAAGCTTTAGAGAGTTCCACGGCCTGTGCTTGCACTTGCCCAATGCCCACTCAGTGCCATCACAATCGAAGTCATTGGCCCAGATGCGGCCAGTGCCCTGCATGTGCATTGAATCAAGCCGGCTGCAATGGTTGAACAAGCTGGACGTCGGCATTGAGATTGAGAAACGTCGCCGCGCACAGAAACCAGGCTGTCCAGGCGTCAACTCAGTTTGCAATACCCACCTTGCCATAGAGCGCATTGCCAACGACACGAGCATTGAATGCAGAAAAGCCAAGCTGACGGCACACAGCCTGTGCCAGCTCATCACGCCGCACTTCTGAGATGCCATCAGTACATACCTGCAAGAGCACTCAGCCCAGGGGCAACGGCAGCTGGAGCACACTGGTGCCTGGTTGCTTGCAGCAAGCAGGGAAGCTCGCAGACAGCAGGATGACTGGGCCGGCAGGCGGAAAGCTCACCGTGCCCCACTCTCCCGCAACTTGCACTTCCAGGCGGCCCCACTTGGCATGAGGTCCACCCACGAGCCGCACAGGCACGCTCGTTACGTCACAGATTACTCCTACGTCCCTTGCATGACTACACTTGTTTGATACTGCGCCCCAGGGACTGTGGTAGCAGTCCTGCAGATTGCAAGCCACATGGCCGGGGTTTCCACGAGCTTGAGTAGCCTTCCGGCAGCAAACTACAGGTCAGGTGGATCATGCTGTCTGCCACACCGCACCTGGATGCGACCCTCGTAGTTGTAGCAAAAAAGGCCATCCAGCCAGATCTGCGCAGGACAGGAGCAGGGATCAAAATTGATATCTAACTACTCTGGTGCGATCAAACAAACTCCAGGACAAGCAAACAGTACAGTAGCCGGCAAGCAGTACAGTAGCCCAAACCGAACAGAGCCTGGACCGTACCCGGCCCGACCCTTGTCCAAAAAACGCGCCACCGACAGCCACTCCCGGGGTGCGCAGCCCGAGCTGCTGGCAGACGACGTCTGCCTCGCGATCTGTGAAGCTCTTGTCACAGACCTGTGGGGGAAGCAGTGGAGCGGCAGGCCCTCGATCACGAGTTAGACTTCCAGCGTGTTGTGCAGCGTTTCCTGCTGGACTGCGGTAAGAACTCTTTGGACGGCCTGCCCATTTAAATGGCTTCAGGTGGCAGCGTTGCAAGCAGCCTTCAAACTAAACTCTGGAGCTGGCGACCGCCCTGAAGATGCATCATGCAGCGAAACTCACCGTCCCCCAGGTGCCGCCGACTTTAACCTCCAGCCGGCCCGACTTGCCAGGCGTGCCTCCCACCAGGCGCACTTGCACTGCGTGTCAAATGGTCGTGTACAAACACGTGCAGCATGAGCTGCAACAAACTGGCAAGCAAGCCAGCATCTGCAGCCATGTGTCCGCCAACCTGAACGCCTGGGCTGGCAGCCACTTACGCACCTGCCGCTGGTCGTTGTTGACGTTTGCGAGGTGGCGGCAAGGAGGCCAGTGCTGCCGCGGCCGCAATAGGAGCTGTGGCAGTGATAGACATTGCTGCAGCAGGGCCGGTACACTCTTGCGTGGTGCCTTCCAGCACCAGGTTGGAAGCCATTGGATCGGAGCACGCATGGCCGAGCACCCAGTAACTCAGGCCATTCATGGTAACCTCTGCGTAACAGCGCAACTGGTTGGCTGCCTCTGCCAGGCAGCTGCTGAGTCGCTGGCGCCCTGTGGCGAACACAGCGCCACACTTGGGGAGTGTGCCAGCGGGCAGGCTGCTGGCCCCGCAGGGGCGGTGGTAGTATGGAAGCACCTGGCGGGGCAGCTGCATGCCCGCTGCTCCGCCGGCGCAGTTGCAGTCCGTGGCAGAGGGGCAGGTGGTCATGCTGGCCAGGAGCAGGGGCTCCGCATTGAATGCCAGCGCCATTCCCTGCACCGATGCAAAGCATGCTCCATCGTCCGCGCCCAGAGGGCCCAGGCTGCTGCATAGCGGCAGCACCTGAGCCTTACCCTGGTCATGAAGGATGCAGAGGGAGAATGTAATCGCGTGAGTGGCGGAGTGCGAGCGGTTTCTGTATGCACTGGGAGGCAGATGGCAGGCGAAAGAAGCCAACGCAGCGCCATACCTGGAGCATTGCCCTGCATGCCTTGCCACCTGAGGCCACGCACACCAGCGGCCCGGCCCTGCTGCCGCAGTGCACGCAGTACCTATTCCGTGCCAGAGCCGGTGCTTCGCACGGCAGCACTACACGGAAGGTAGGAAGCAGGGCAAGGGGTCAGGGAGAGCTGTGCAGCTCGAGGCGGGTGGTGAGAAAGAGCACCAAGGCTCACCGTCCTGGCCTGCTGCCAGCAGTGGGGTTAGCAGCAGGGCTACCCATAATATGTCGTGCATGGTGGTCATGCCTACTGCAAGCAGATGGGGCGCATGAGGCAGGTTTGCGGCGGAGGGGGCCGGCGCGCGACGGTCATATGTGCGGCGGCTGCGAGCGCTTGGAGCCGGCGCGGACGGCATGGACCTCTGCGGCTCCGTCAGCGTCTCGGGCTGACACGAAACTGACTGGCGGGCGCGGGGGCTCTGGCTGCGAGAGTGAACGGCGCGCGGCGGCCACCCTGCTTACCAACTCGCTCGCTGTTGCTTTTCCGGTGATCAGCATGGTCTGGGAAAGAGCGCGAGTGAATGCGGGGGCTCCCGCCGACGCATTTGGGGTCGCCGCATTTGCCTGCTGCGGGGTCAGCTCCCAGCGGTGAAAAGAAATCACCCAAATTAGGCTTTATGGACGGAATAAAGGAAAACATGAGCGCTTGGGGCCTTCCGGCGGCCTCCCCAGGCTCTTTGACGATGGGGCGCCAAAAGAGGACACACCTGGCTGTAGTGCAGCCTTGCAGCTCTGGTGCACACATAGCAAGCCAGACCAGCCTGCAAGCAGCGCCCCCGCCCTTGCTTAAGCTGGCAGATACCGCCACGAGTCGCCACCGCATGTGGCTGGTGCCACCAGGCTTGCAGGCTCGCAACAAAGGAGGCTCGCACTAGGTGTTCTCTGGCAAAGAATTTGAACGAAGAAGTGCGGGGGAAGGCCAGTCGTGAGGGAGAGCGGGCTGGATGTAATGGTCGTCGCTGCAACCCGGCCTTGAATTCCGCTGCTGAAGAAGGGCTTAGGCCTGATGAAAATTGTTTCATGCGTTTCACACCAGCAGATGCAAAACGATACACAATATCTGGCCCATCTCTTCAAACGATTACAATGCCACGTCCAAGAACAACAAGCAGGAAGACGGTCACGTGGCATCGTTTCGTAATCTTTGGGCCGTTGGCCATGCCCGCAGCAGAGCAAACATATTGACGACCTGCTGCAGCACCACCTCATTTACTGTGTTGATCACGTGGATGCCATCATAGATGGTGCACCATGGCAGGCAGCCTGCAGAACAAGACAAGTGTGACATCCCGAGTCAGTGCAGTGAGGTGGTGCAAGCAACCTGGTAGGCCCACGCGTCCCCGCTTGCTGCTGGTTCAACCTTCCCAACCCAAAGGCTGCAAAGTGCAGGCACACCTGTGCCAACTTGGTAAAGGTCCAAGTGGTAGGCCGGGCCCCTCGGCTTGTAGAAGTCCAGCTCCTGCATGGGCCATGGAACAGCAGCAAGTTGAAACACCTGACGTGATGTGCACCACATGCAAGGGCGGCCAGCCACAAGCATCACCTGTGCAACTTGATCGTACAGGCGGATCCACTCAGCCGGAAGGTCCGGCTTGTTGACCTTCTTATCGTGGCGTGCCGGTGGGGACAGCCACATGATAAAAGTGGACCGGGGCACCTGCGCACGCATGAGCCGGCGTGACCGCTCAGCATAGGCCAGTTCTGCAACTGCCCACTGCCATTGTGGCACGCCGGCTGCACGTGCAGGCACGTCAGGGCATGGCATGGAGCTACAGCGCTCCCATGCCAGCAGCCACACGCTCATGCAGTGAGGCACACCACCCTGCTCACTACGTGGCGGAGAACGTGGCGCAGCTCCCGCATTCTCTCTGCATAATCGGTGAGGTTCTTGTGCAGGAGCAGGTGCCATTCGCAGCCATTGACAACCAGCAGATCCGGCCAAGGCTCATTCCTAATGCATGGGCGGAATGGGCAAAGGAATGGGCAGCAAGTAAGTTAGTGGTGCTTATGCCAGTGTGGCGTGCAACTCTTACATCCACTGCTGCTCCTTGGTCAGCCCTGCTGTGCAAGCAGCCAGACTAGCGCAACAGCTCTGCTTCCCTTCTTGCACGTCTGCCTTGGCTGCGACACTCTGAAGCCATGTCCACACAGCAGGGTCTGACTGACAGCTGACTGACAGGGTCTGACTGAATGCTCACCAGCTTTGCAGCGTAACAGCCGACTCAGAAACAAAATTCCTTGTTAAATAGGACATGGTGAGGTTGATGCCAGCAATTGTTTGGTTGATCTGTGTGGGTGACTCGGGGCCAACCCACTTTGGCAGCTCATTACCTGCAGCAGTACAGCATGTTGCAAACAGATTAAAACTTCACTGGATTGGCTCAAGTTTGCAGCAGCCGTTGAAGCCTCACCTCCCAGCGTCTTGGCGAGCCAGTTGTGCAGGTACCGCACGTGCGAGTCACCCACGAACAGCAGGCGCGAATTCCGAAAAATCGATGCCATCTGCGCCTTTGAGCACCGCTGGATGCCACACAAGGTAGCCTCTGGTTCCCACGCCCATTCGTAACTCAGCATCTGCGTGCATGGAGGACTGACTATTGTGCCGAGTCAAGGCCATGCAAGGGAAGCGCAGCTGCTTCGGGCTGGAGAGCAGAAAGTCTGTGGCAGCAAGCTGTGAATACCGATGATATGGAGTGCAGCGCCACAGAACCGACCTCCCCGCTGTACTGGAATGTGTCGTTTGCACTCCAGCTGGCCACGTTCAGGGGCAGAGTTCCCCGGTCCCTGCACTTTGTAGGCGCAGCAAACGGGGTCACAGGCAATGCAGGCGCACACTAGTGGGCAATTTGCATGGCCTGCTGCGAGGCAACACAGAATGCACGCAGTATCACTGCAACTCTCCATGTGCGGGTGCTAGAGAGTGGGCTGCCCGGCAGCAGCCTATCTGCTACCCTCGCACTGCAGGCAACTCACGATACGTTGAGCACACGGTGCCAGTGACCCTGGCGTGCCGCTTCCAGGCAGTCCTGCAACCCGTTCGCTGGCGCTGCAGAGGCTGCTGCTGCCAGGCCGGCAGGGTGGGGCAGACTGCCTGCTGTGAGTGCCGCATCAACCATGGCATCTGCGCCACTTCCTCCGCTCCAGCTAGGTGCTACCGTCACTAGCCGCCTCAGGCCACCTTCGGCCAGTATGGGCCAGCGACCGCCTGGTTGGGGGCCCATGCGGGCCACCACAAAGAGGCAGGTGGCAATTGAGGCGAGGGAGGCCAGCAGCTGCACAACCTTGAAGGCCGAGCTGCGACCGCTTGCTGCCATGGTTGCAGGCTGAGGCTACGACCACGAGCTGGTTTCTGCTTGCCGCAAACTGGGCAGCACGTCGGCGAAGCAGGTCTGCAGTAACAGGAAAGGCGCTGGCCACGGTGTTTAGGCGGCTGGAGCTGCCGGAGCCGCGGGCAACCCCCGCCCCCCGCCTCCCTCGCTCCAATCCGGCCCCGCTGATATCAAAGCCCGTCTACCAACCCCAGAAGAGCATTTTGTGTTGCTCCGCCTGCTGCAAAGGCAGGTGGCTGCGCCCACCTGTCCCGGTGAGGCCAGCTCTCGAACGAAGAGGGTCAGTGACGATGATACGCCATCCTGCAGGGCCAATGGCCGCCGAGAGAGCAGCTGGCTGGCGGTTTCGCGGTTTCAACAGCGCCTCGGTTCAAGGGCTTGGCTGGTGCCCGCTGAATCGTAACCGGGGAGAGACATCGCTGCGCCTACTATCCGCATCACAGTGCACCGTCACAAATCACATGCGGGGCCGCCGGTGGCGCCATGCGTAGGCGCCGTGCCCGGCCGCCCAGGGCCTGGTGAGCCTGCTGCTGCTGCGTCAGGATGCACCCTCCTGCGGTCACCCGAGGCTGGGTTGCATGCGCGCCTGCCCCAGGTCCCAGCGGCCCTGTTGTTTGCTGCCGCCCTGTTGTTGTTTGTCGCCGACGCCAGCTGCCGACGCCACCACTGCCCACCAGCTGCATCTTGCTGTAGCAGACGCTACAGTCCCGGGCCAAAAGAGGATTCGACTCCCCACTTATGTGGATTTAGGGCAGCTGGGCGGGCCCAGCCCATGCTCCGAGAAGGCATGGCTTTTGGATTCGATCGATCAGCCCACACCTGGCACGCCGGTCAAGCGTGAGGTCGAGGGTTCAATCCCCCTCAAGTCCGAAGGGACATGTCCTGCTTCGGGGTCGAAGGCTTGTGAGGAGGGGAGAGTTGTAGCAGACGCTGCCGCCGCGCCCACTGCGGCCGCGGCCGCCGCTGCGCGGCGGCGGCGGTTGGCGGCGGTTGGGCCGCGCGTAGGGTTGGGCGCTAAATGTCAACCTATAACGTTTATTTACTTTACTGCTATTGATTAATCCTATATTCGGCGCCCCAGAGACCTTTAAGGCGGGAATAAAGGCGGTCTCAAGTTTAAATAACCTTTAGTCTGCAGCTCCGCCCCCTGGTCCAGACCAAGCGCTCCGCTCCCTCCCCCGAGGAGGAGGCCAGGTCACCTGCTGCTGGCCGATCTCGTTGGGGAGGAGGTGAAGAAGGCCATGCAGGAGGCCGCTCTGGCCTCTGCCATGGAGACCACCCTCGACCTCACTGGCCCTTGAGCCCCGCGCAGTTTGCGCTGCCGCCATTCCGCTGCCGCTGCCGCACCCGCTGCCGCCACTCTGCTGCCACACCCCCTGCCGGCACTCTGCTGCCGCACCCGCTGCCGCCACCATGGCCCTGCCTGTTCCCGCTACTCCCTGGCTCTGCTGGCTTCCCATGGCCTTTCTGTTTGCTTGCCTTTGTGCTTTGCTTGATTTTCAGCTCAAATAGCTTTATTTTGCTGAGTTTAGAATTTCGTTTATTTAACCTTTAGACCTGGTTTGCGGCTTTAGGCCCGCAAGTGTAAATTAAGCCCCTCTGAAATAAAGTAAAGATTAGGCTAACGTTTATTTCAACTATATCGAGGCTGCCAGGTGGGTTTAGACCCCATCCCGCGCGCTGCGCTGCGCTGCCGCTCCCTCCAGCAGCGGCTGCTGCGCCACTGCTGCTGTGCATGGCCTGGCTGTTGCTGGCCGTCGCCTCCTTGCTGCTTCCCACTTCCTCACCGCTGCTTTGCCCGCCGCCCATCGCTGCCCTTCCACATCCACCGTGCTGCGGCCATGTTGGCGCGCGGGCGGGGGAGGGCAGGCGCGGCAGCCCAGCGCTTCCCCCGCAGACTGTGGTTGCCATCTGCACGCCTCCTTCGCCCTCAGGCAGCGAGCGCGTTCGCTGAGCCTCCTGCCCGCTGCGGCCATGTTGGCTGCGGCTGCCTACAGCGCTACGGCCCCAGCCAGCGGCTGGCAGCGACGCAGCCGCGGCCTGGAGCCCTGGCGGGCGGCCGCGCCCTGGGGCTGGCGCCGCGCCGCGTGCAGCTGCAGCCGGCGGCGGCGCCACGCCACGACCTTGCGCTTAGCGGCGAGTGGCCAGGCAGCTGGTGCGTGGCGCGCATTGCTGCGCTGTGTGCCTGTGCACAGCTGCCCAGCAGAGTGAATGCGGACAGGGCGGTGCCAGACACACTGATGCCCTCATGCAGCCAGGGCAGACTCGCACTAAGGCTGCCGCTGCATGCCCCTCTCCCCTGCCTCTGCTGCAGCCCGTGCGCCTCCACGCTTCGTCTGCGCCGCCGCGCAGCAGCCCGAGGCGCCTGCCGGCCCCCAGGGCAGCAGGCCGGCGCGCAAGCGGTGGACAGCCCAGGAGGCATACCAGGCAGCTCGCTGGGGCGGCCTCCTGGTCATCGTGGGGTCCGTCGCGTGGTTCCTGGTGCACCTGTACCCGCTGTTTGCCCTGTTCGGGATGTGGGGGAAGGTAGCCTGGTTTCTCCTCTCTTTCTTCTTTGCCGCCGGCCTTTTCGCATAATTTGAAGCGCCGCCCTGTTCCGCCGGCAGCTCGCTGAGCACTGGCTGCTCCCAACTTCCTTCACCTGTACCACCGCCTCCTGTGCCATATATCGCTAGCAGTTCCACTACATGGCTGCCACCTTCTCTCGTCCCCTCTCCCCCTGTCCCCGCTCTCCCTCGTGTGTGCACGCTCTCTGTCTGCACCCCTCATCTCGCTGCCGCAGACTCATGTTCCTGGTTTGACGCTCGTTGCGCATCTGCAAATTGCAACCCCTGCGCCCACCCCACGCCAGTGTGCCTTGCAACCTTGTTAAGACAGCAGGCATGCACATGCGATGAGGCCCATCATTATTTTTTCCCTGGCTTGTTGCCAGGTGCTGCTCTATTGGCTCTTTTTGCCGCATCCAGGCTGCTTGGTTTGGTGCCTCAAGGAGTGAACACGCTTGGGTCGCACTGCACCGCAGGGAGGGCAGGATCGGAACCACTTCTGATGCGTCAGGTGACACTTTCACCATGCATGGTGCATTCCCTGCAGCCGGACGTGGCTGCACGTCGTTCTCCCAGCCCGAGCGGGCCATCTGCGCTGCCACCGTCCTGCCTGCCTTACCCGGCCATCGGCATCGGGAACCTTGTGCCATCCACGGTAGCAAGCCGTGCAGGTGTTGCCGGAGCACTCGGCGCAGCCAAGGTCGCCGGTTGCATTCTGGCACGCCGTCTGGGTTGCACGGCAGCAGGGAGCAGGTGAAACTGGAGCCGCTCAGCAAGCGCCATGTGCAAAGCTGCTGTGCTGCAGGGCATGCCATCTCCGTCGATGCCTCTGCTCACCGTGAAAACGTTCTTGACAAATGAGTTGCAGTCCTGCTCCCCATCTGGGCCGGGCGCGCAGAGGAAGTAGTTGCCGCCCGGTTGGTAGTGGCTGCAGACGGAGAGGGCGAGGCAGGGGGCATGGCGTGTTGAGCGGCGGCGCACAAACACATCCATAAAGTGACCCCCAGCCTCACCAGACTGTGTACACATCGCCGCCTGCATTCCCGTGCGCGCGGTCCCGGGCCAAACGGGGGTTCGACTCCCCACTTACGGATGGATTTAGGGTAGCTGCCCATGCTCCGGGATGGCTTTTGGCACTGCTGCACTTGCCAGCTGCTTGGGGCCTTACAGACAGACAGGAAGGCCCCAACTCTCAACCTTTGTGGCGCAGCCTGCGTGACACAGCAACACAAGTTGACTCATGTGCTGCAACTCCGGTGATGCCAGGCGGGCGCTTTCATGTGCGCCCGCTGCCCGGGGGAGGCAGCGGGGCCGGCAATCGTGTTACGGTGTAGGTGAGCTTCTGCAAGCTCCAGTGGGCTGTGGTGTAATGGCAGCTTGGCTTTGTCAAGCAGCGGACTTCATACGCGGCTCCGCTTGCGGTGTCTGCTCCCCCAGCTGGCTAGCACCATGCCTGCCGCCCTCTCTTCCTTAGCCAGCTCTCATTCGCGGAAGGTGGTCATCGTGCTGATCAGGAGGGGCGATGGCAGCGCCAGTTGTGGCGCTGGCAGTGAGATTAGCGCCTGGCAGGACCCCTTGGATGCCCGCAGACACGGTTATCAGCAGCACAAGGGCTGGGGGATGCCAGGCCCATCCAAAAGCAATGAACGCAGTGGGGGGCCCGCCCGCCCGCCCGACGGGCACAGCCCCTCTAGCAGCGGCCGGCCCCTTTAGGAGGCGAGACCGTTCCCGAGGCTCGATCCGAGCTTCTGGAGCGCAGAGCCAGCCGCAAGCTTGGTGGCACAAGCGCCAATGGGGCCAGCAGGGGCACAGCAGGGTGCACTTCCAGCGCCGCCCGCCCCGATCGATCCAGAACTCGACGCCATGCGCGCGATCCAGCTGGTGGCGCCCCTGGGGCGCTTCATTCCCGAGGTGGAGGAGCCCAGCGGCGGCAAGCGTGTGCAGTTCAAGTGAGTCGGGAGCGCCGCTCTGGCCACCCAAGGGGGTTGCCGTGGCTGTGAGTATGCGGATGGAGGGCTGGGCAGCGCTGCCGCGGCCGGGAAGTGCGAATGGCCCGCGAGCACCCTGCACGGCGCCCCAGGCTCATGATCCGGGGTTCATACCACTCTGGCAGCCCCCAGTCGTGCGGACAGCGGTCCCTGGCAGCGAGGAGCAACGGCAGGACGTGCAGCTGCGAGCGGGCTCTGGGGCGCTCCAGCAGCTGGAACATCACACAGCGCACAGATCAGAGCCATCGGCGGACGTGCAGCGGCCGTAGCGGCAGCGGCCAGGCCGCGCCACCCGCCCGCCGCTGCGCCTTTGGCCCCTGCGCGCAGCTTCGGCTGCCGCCACGACACTGCAGCAGCATCCGGCCTTGCATCCTGCAGAATCAGCAGCGGGCTGCGACGGTGGCCATGGAGCTGCAAGCACACTGACCAGATGACTTGGGTGCCGCTGCCTTGCTGAGCGTTGACTCGGCTGCTGCTCTGCGTGGCCGCAGGGATCGCCTGCTGTACACCTTGGTCTGCCTGGCCATCTTCCTTGTTTGCTCCCAACTGCCGCTCTATGGCGTGAAGACTACCAGCGGCGCAGGTGCGTTGTGCTTGCGTTGGAGCGGCATGTGCATGGGCTGCTGCCGACGTTCCCCGTGCTGGTTGAGCCTTGTGCTTGTGCATTGACGCCATAGCTTGCTTTTCAGCAGCATGTCAGTCCTGCCCTCTCGCTAACATTGCACAAGCTCCACTCGTGAAACCGATCAGCCTCTCTGGCTTGTTTCACTGTGCTGCCCATTGCTCCCGCATGACACTGCAGACCCGCTGTATTGGGCGCGCGTCATTATGGCGTCCAGCCGCGGCACGGTCATGGAGCTGGGCATTGGTCCCACTGTCACAGCGGGTGGGTGCTGTGGCACCATGGCTGGAATACAATGCGGTGTGCTGTGGCCGAGCAATGGCTAGCATGCCAACGTGTTTCGTAGGCGTACATCCTAGGGTGGCTGCTTGCGTGGCAGCACAGACTGCAGGCATAATATTGTGCTCGCTGCCGACCTGCTGTTTGCCAGCGAGTGGCACCTCTGGGCAACTGTTGCCGCAGGATTGATCATCCAGCTGCTGGTTGGCTCCAAGATCCTGGACGTGGACACCAATGTCAAGGCTGACCGGGATCTCATGTGGGTGCCCCGCACTGCCGTTGGACTGGGATTGAAGCATGCGCAATGCACGCTGCTGTGGTGTGGCAGGACTGTGTTTGCTTGCTGGTGCCCAGTGCTGCCTCCCTGCCATCCTGTACTCTGCCCGCCTTTCATCGCCATGCCATGCCCCTGTTGCTTCTCCCCGCAGGAAGACAGCTGAGCACGTGCTGGGCCTGCTGATCACCGTTGGCCAGGCCATTGTGTACGTGCTGACTGGCATGTACGGCGAGCCCGCGGAGGTGGGCGCCATCAACGGCGTCCTCATCGTGCTGCAGGTGGGTGCTGTGAGCTGGAGTTCCTGACGGATGTGGGTGGGCTCTGCGGAGGGCAGGGCTGAGGGGTCGTTGCTCAGCACCCGAGCTGCGTGGATGGGCGCTGGGCTCAGCTGTGATGCAGGCTGGCCTGCTTGTGGCAGGGCGCCTAGGCTGCACACTCCTCAGTCCGCCATACTGCCGCAACGCACGTTGGCCCAGAGCCGGCGTCTCAACCACCTCTGCCCTCACCCTGTTATCACTCAACTCCAGCTGTTTGTGGCGGGCGTGCTGGTGCTGCTGCTGGACGAGATGCTGAACAACGGGTGGGGCCTGGGCTCCGCCATTTCCCTCTTCATCGCCACCAACATCTGCGAGTCCATCGTGTGGAAGGCGTTCAGGTGTGCATGCAACTGCCCTGCCGAGTTCCGCTCCACAGCTCTATCCTCAACACTTCCTGGGGTGCAGGGCACGGTCTTGGCAGTGCCCGACTATTACCCCTAGCCCGCATGGCTCTCACCTGGCCAGGTCTGGCCCCGCTGTGTTGCAGCCCGTACACCCTGAACGTGGGCCGTGGGCCCGAGTTTGAGGGCGCCGTCATTGCGCTGGTCCACTTCCTGCTCACCCGCACCGACAAGACCAAGGCACTCAAGGCGAGGCGGGAGGTTGTGGTGGGTTAGTGCCCCCTTTGGCCACTCACCCAGCCCCAAGTGTCCTGCCTCGCCCCTGACCTTTCTGACCATAAATCGTGTCTGTCCACTGTGCTTGCTTTCTGTTGAGCAGGACGCCTTCTACCGCCAGGGACTGCCCAACATCATTCAGCTGCTGGCCACTGTGGCCATCTTCCTGATGGTCGTCTACTTCCAGGTGCAGCATGATTGCGCGTTGGGGTGGCACGTGTTGGTTTGCAAGCCGTCGCAAGATATGCAAAGGCGTTCACAGAAAATATCCATTCGGCACAATTTTTGCTTCCCCATGCAGGGTTTCCGCGTGGAGCTGCCTATCCGCTCCAAGCGGTCGCGCGGCGCGTTTGGCAACCAGACCTACCCCATCAAGCTCTTCTACACGTCCAACATGCCCATCATCCTGCAGGTGGGAGGGGCACGGAGTGTTTTTGTCGGGCAGTGGGCTTGGCAGGTGTCAAACGAGCGCGGGCATGCACTGCATGTCCGCAGGCACAACATGCTCGTCACACCATCCTACCTGATTGCGGTCGCTGTGCCCCCACCCTCATGTTTATCCACAGTCAGCCTTGGTGTCCAACCTCTACTTCATCTCCCAGCTGCTGTTCCGCCGCTATGGGGGCAACTTCCTGGTGCAGCTGCTGGGCCGCTGGCAGGTAGGATGCAGTTGATGGAGCCGGCCTGCTGTGTGGGTATGGGCCGGTGGCACCACCTGCTGGGCAGGGAGCAGCATGCTGCATGCAAATGTGGAGCAGTCAATTCGTGACAACCATGCCGCGTTCCCTGCCACCAGGCGGACGAGTTCAGTGGGCAGATGAACCCGGTGGGCGGCCTGGTCTACTACATCTCCGCACCGGAGTCGCTGGCGGCGGCCGCCGCCAACCCGCTGCACACCCTGTTCTACGTTGCGTTCATGCTGGGCAGTGAGTGCACCACAGCATAGGGGGTGTGCACAAATGGATGTGGTTGTCCAACAGTGCAATGGGATGCAGTCACTTCCCGGTCATGACGGGCTCCCTCCCAACCGCCGCTGCCCCGTAGTCTGCGCCCTGTTCTCCATCACCTGGATTGAGGTGTCGGGCCAGTCTGCCAACGATGTGGCCAAGCAGCTGCGTGACCAGCAGTACTTCCTGGCGGTGGGTGCACCCGCTGATGGTTCCAAACAAGGACGCTCCTGGATATGCCTCGGCCCGTTGCACTGAGCAGGACGCAGCCAATCGCATGTCGCATGCTGTTTTCAACTGTGCCGACTGTGCCAACCTGACCCAGTCACCACGCAACTGTCGCTGCAGGGCCACCGCGACACAGTGTCCAGCCTGAAGAAGGAGCTGAACCGGTACATCCCAACTGCCGCCGCGTTCGGTGGCATGTGCATCGGAGCGCTGACCATTGTGGCCGACTTCCTGGGCGCCATTGGCTCCGGTGCGCTGCCCGGCACAGTAGCTGGTCTGGGCCAGGAACCTGACCCTCTTTCTTCCGCCGCTGGGCAGCCCTGGTAATGCCTTTGCTTGTTACAATTGTCACCATGCTGTCTTTCCTGCCTGCAGGCACCGGCATCCTGCTGGCTGTCACCATCATCTACCAGGTGGGCAGGGTGCATGGAGAAGGCGCCATGCATTTCGAGGCAGCTGGGCATGCTTTCTTGAGGGCGCTGGAACGCATCACGTGGGCAACATTCCTTGCTGCATCGCTGTGTGCCCAAGTCTGCTCCTCTAATACCAGCCTCTCCCCTGCTCCGCCCTCGCTTTCTGGTCTCCGCAGTACTGGGAGATGTACAACAAGGAGAAGCAACAGATGGGCGGCGGCCTGTTTGGCTGAGCGCCAGCATGAGCGCCAGGCTGTCGCCCCGCCTTGCCTGGTGGAGCGATGCCCGGCGCATGGAAGCAGCAATGGAACGGCGGTGGAGGTGGCCCGGCTGTCGGCATTGGCATGCATTGCAGGGCCTACCGGTGCCGCCGGCGCCAGGGATGCCGCTCATGGCAGGCGATGCATGGTTGTGCACTGCTGCCCTGCTGCCACGAGCATCCCCTGGCGTTGGACAGGGCTTGGACTGAGCGGCTTCTAGACTGCTGTGAGGCGCGTCTGCTGCTGCAGAGCAGCAGAGGCCAGCCCCAGCGCGAACACCCAACCTTACCTGGAATCTTGCCCCTTTTTTCCTGCACAATACCACACTCTACCTGCCGGCTCAGTCCTCCTGTGCTTGTTCACCATGCAGCACATGCCAGTCGTGCAAACTTCCTGAGGCAATTACAGTGGCACGCGCAAGCAATGAGGCAGGGAGTAGGGAGCATACTGGTGGTGGGATAGTTGTGGAAGGCGCTAATAAAGTACAAGCGGGATGGGCAGCTTCGTAGAGATGGATACCTAATGGTCCATGCTTGCCACGTCGCCGCTGCGCTGCCCATTGTCTGGCGCCCCCATGCCTGCCGCCCACTCTGCGTCTGCCTGATTGTGCGGCCGCGCCCCAGTCAGCTCTTTTACTCGCCTGCAATAGGCAGCAGGGACAGGTGGTGGCGCGCAGCCATGACGCAGTGGCTCGTGAATGCAGCAGCACACCCTGCCCAGCGGCGGGCAGCCGAGTCTACCCTTTGCTCACCGCCGGTGCGGTTTGGTGCCAAGGTGGTCTTGGAGCGCTGCCTCGTTGATGAAGTAGCGGGAGCAGGCGATGCAAAAGTGCTGGCCGTGAGCCGGCAGGTCCTCATCCAGCTCCACCCTGCAGAGAGGCACGTATGGGCGAGCTGTGAATAAGTCGCTGCCGTGTGCTCTCTCAGCAAGACGCGGCGGCTGCAGGAGGATGCGGGAAGCACAGCCAGGGATGCTCCAGGGCAAAATTCTCTATGCAACGGCCAGGCACATGATCCAGCTTACTTGTCGGTTGTACCTAGCGGCCCAACCTTGCCATCATGCACGCCCTCGACTTTCCGCACATCCTCCCACACCTGCGACTCAGGCAGCGCCACAAACAGGGCTGTGTGACAGCAGTCGGGGTGGAGGGGTTGTGAACAGAAGGCAACTCAAGGCGCTTCACCGGCTGCCCTGGAGCACAGCCCCCCACCACGCACCTGGTCAATGTGCCGCGCACTGAAGATTTTACGCACTCCACGCTTGTGCAGCTTGGTTTTCCGTCCCTTGCTGTGCGTTTTCTTGCTTTTGCCGGACGGCATGGCGCCTCTGCGGCTGGCGGTGAGCTGCAGCAGTGGCGGCGGCCGCAGCGTGCATCGGGCGCAAGCCACCGAGCAGCAGCCGTGTAGGAACACCTCTGAAACATTTGCCGCACACGTTGCTGCGCCCCCGACGGCGCCATGCGTGCGCCGCCGCCATTCACCTCGCTGCCGGGCTTCTCCCTCTTCTTCTCCTCAGCACCAGTAACAGACTGTGCGCGTCGCGGGCAAGCTTGGAAACGTCGCAGAACCGAGCATAGCCAGTGTGGGGTTGCTCATGCAGAGCAGGCCGTCGCCGCGGGCCACCTGTTCGCCTCCGGGCGCCTTATTATACTGCAGCAGTTTACAAGCCCATAAGTTACGCATTGTGTTCCCACATGGCCGCAGCCAAAGCAGCCTAGCCAAGTGATTGAATGATGGCAGCGTCCTGCGGTGCAGGGGCGGCGTGATGTCATCACACGCGGCGTCCATGATGCCCTGGTCAAGCAGAACAGCGGCTGTCCCTGCAGGCTTTGTCTGCAGCGGACAGCCGGTCAAACCAGAAGGATACAAGTGGAGGAGGGAAAGAGGAGTAGAAGAGGCGGACGTGCATTGGGTGAGGAATGCAGAAAAAATGGTGTGAGGTGTGATGTTGCAGCCCAATCGGTGCATTCCGTGCTGCGGAGAGCGCCTCAGCTGAGAGCCACAGTGAGCGTGGTTGCCGGCGCCGGCCCCGAGCCTGCGTACCCTACAATGATGTAGTGCCAGCTGTTGCTCTGCACCGGCACCGTGACCCTGAACCCGCTGCCGCTGGGGCAGCCATCGGTTGCCGACCTGCAGGGTGAACGAGCGAACGAGCGGCAGAAATCGGTGAGGTACGCAGAGTGGAAAGGTTTGGGTGCAGGGTGGGCAGCCATTCAGGCGTAGGTTTGGGAAACGAACCAGCTGGCTGGATCAGCGCTCACCGCACGCAGATCCAGGGCCCCGCCAGCGGGTTGCTCTGGTTGGAGGTGGAGCGGATGGACACATGCGTGTC
This sequence comes from Chlorella sp. CH2018, assembly GCA_009928355.1. NCBI lineage: Eukaryota > Viridiplantae > Chlorophyta > Trebouxiophyceae > Chlorellales > Chlorellaceae > Chlorella > Chlorella sp. CH2018. The sequence continues at coordinate 25,456 of VIYQ01003048.1, read as the reverse complement.
GCCGCTCTGGTCAGAGCTGTCACACGAGCTGACCGTCAAGCTTCTTCCGGATGCCTGGTTGCCAAACCAAACCCTGCGGCAGGGGAAGGCAACGAAGAGCTGAGGGGAAGCGAGCGTACACTGCAAGGGATGAGCTGGCCCGGAAGTGAGTCCTATGCCTGCAGCTGGGGTCCGATGGCACCCGAGCAAACCTTGGCATTAGGCATACCTGAACACGCGGGTGGGGACCGTGGACTGGGTGATGCCGTCAGATAGCGTGTTGACCGCCAAGTCGTTGCAGTCGGTGGGCACAGTGTTCTTGTAGAAGGCCTGAAGGGCGGAAAGATGAGGAGGTTGGCCATTGCGAGGGTTTGCTCAGGCTGGCAAGCAGGGCATGCGGGTTCGTCTCGGGCTGGTGAGTGTTCGCACTCGGCAATTGCTGCCTGGGAGCCAGGCTGTTGCTCACGTTGAAAGCTGGGGACGTGAAGGGCAGGCCCTGGATGGTCCTGGCATTGGACCATGCACCCTGTGGTGCCGCCAGTGGTGCCACAGCAGCTGTTGCCCAGGTGACGCCAAACCGCAGGGTGGGCGCAATGTCCATGCCCACAACTATGAACACATAGACAGTATTGGGCCGCAGCTTGACCGACAGCTTGAAGCCATTGCCGCTGGAGCAGCCGCTTTCGGCCCACCTGGAGCAGCGCAGGCAGGGCTGAGGAGACTGGGCTTGGAGAGATGTGTGGGCAGTCCGGCACGGCGACACAACTGCTCCGTGTGAGACATGTACCACACACGCCACTTGGATACCAGATTGCCTTACCCTTCGCATTGCCATGGGCCCGTGAGCGGGTTGGCACTGGGGTTGATGGTGGAGCGAACTGACACGGCCGGCCGACCCTTGATGGCAGCACCGCAGGAGCCAATTGTCAGCTTGCCGCCTGCGTTCGGCGGAGACTTCCACCTGCACCACAACAAGAGCATTTATGCGCTTGAGCACGCTGCTGAAAGTGAGGCAAGCAGCAGCGATGCCTCCCACTCGGGCACCATTACCTCTGCCCAGCATGAAGTGAGCCGCCACCCGCACACCTGTACACCTTGACCGCCCGCCGGACAGGCCTGCCAGCATAGTCAAACGGAGTGGCCGCATCGTTGCAGTGGCCAGGTACGTTGGAGCCGTCCTCAAAGGTCTGTGCGGGGTGGCGGAACCGGGCAGGGGCAGTTGACCGTACCTTCATGATAGCATGCTGCAGCCTCTCTGCCTGGCACGGCTGTGATAAGTGGGTTCCCATGGCGCCGCATCGAGACCTTCCCCGCACTCACGCTAATCTCTGGGCTAGTGAAGGGGATGGAGGGGATGACGATTGGGCTGGTCCAGGTTCCAATCCCGGCATTGGCAGGGTTGGGCTGGCCAGGGGATGGCAAAGGGGAGGGGGAGGGCGAGCGAGAGGGGGACAGCGAGGGGGAAGGAGAGGGAGAGCGTGGCGGCGAGGGGGAAGGAGAGGGAGAGCGTGCCGGCGAGGGGGATGGGGAAGGCGAGCGAGAGGGAGGAGGCGAGGGGGAAGGAGAGGGCGACCGGGGCGGCGAGGGCGAGACGCCAGACACCTGGAAGCACTGCGGGTATTGCTTGGACACTTTGGACACGTGGGCAATCATGGAGTTGGCGATGCGCTCTGGCTTGTGCCCGCCTGCGGGGGTGGATCGAGTGCCATCAGGACACGCTGCGCTGGCATCGACAGTTGTTGGCATGCAGTTCACTTGTCCTTAGATCCACCATGAGAAAGGTCATGGCCCGCAAACATATCTCACAGGCTCCCATTCGAGCCACTCACAAGGATGGTTCTTGCCAAAGGTCATGGCCACGTTCCGAATGTAGCCAGGCCCAATCTCATCGCAATAGCCTGCACGACAGGCAGTTGTAGGGGGGCTTATACCAAGTTGTTGCACTTCCGCATGCATTCCCTCCCACGCATTCCCCTCCACTGATCAGGAGCTTCGTGATAAAGGCACTCACTCATAATGGTGCCGCCCCCTCCGCCAAAGGCACTTGGCGTGCTGCTGCATTTGGGCACGAAGCCATAGCCATTGGGCTGGGAGCAGCCGTTGTCTGACTGCTTGCAGTAGTCCACCGGCGTGTTGTCACCCCAGCCGTCCTTGCCGCAGTAGTCAAAGGCGTGGATGGCCCCAAAGTTGTGACCCACTTCTGCACAGGTTGAAGTGCAGTCGCAGTGCAAGGTGACGAGCCGTAGAATGAAGGCGCTGGGGATCAACGTGTTAAAATTCCGAACAGCCTTGGCAGGTGCAACGAGGGGCTGCACTGCTCCACCCGGCCCATCATGCACGCACCGTGCGCAAAGTTGAACACGTCCCAGCTGACGGCCTTGGGGTTCTTGCCCTGCAGATTGAGGCACATTCAGACTCATGGGTCCACCTGGCTGGCGGACCAGCCGCATCCTGTGCCACTGCTGCTCTGCCTCAACACCTGCCCCCTGCCTGTCGCACCTGCACACCACTCCAGGTGAAGTCGCCCTCCAGGTTGGAGGTGAAGCCGTAGGCCCAGTTGTCACCTTTGCTGCCGTACCAGCCGCACAGCACGCCTTCCCAGGCCATGCCCTGCTCAGGTTGGGGCAGATGCACAGTCATGAACTGAGCACGGCAAAGCAAAGGACGGCAACAGGTTGGAAGCAGTGGTTTTCGCCTGGCTCTTTGCAAGCCGGAGCATGCCAGGCCTCACTCACCACCCAGTCAACATCCTTCTTGCCGCTCAGCAGGTGCGCTGTGCAGCGCTTGATGTCCTGGCGGTTTTTATTCCAGTAGTTTTGCAGTGCATTCTGTGTGCAGGCACGGGTGGCAAGCAGGGCGTTTGTGGCATTAGCAGGATGAGGTGTGCGGGAAGACATGTGACAGCCAACATACGTCTGTGCTTGCTGCGGTCTGTCCAACTGCTCTCAGCACCCACCAGGCCAACTTCGGCATCAGGCAGGGATCGGTAAGGGTAGCCGCCTGCATTCTTGTCAGGCCGCAGCTCCAGGTGACCTGCACAGGATTTACATAACCGGCGATGGGTTACGCTGCTGCACCCATATGCCGGCACCCAGCGGCAGCCATGGTTCGACAGCGCTCGCCAGCGCCACTGCCCTTAACACGGTGCAGGGAGCCCCATTGGCAATCCAGGAGCACTTACCCAGCACCAGGTCCACGCCAATCTCACGGGAGTACACCACATCGGCGTCTGCAGCGAGAGCGAGGGGTGCGCCAGGCATGGTGGGGGGCTTGAACGCTGAGGCCCAGGGTGTGCACCCACCATGGCAAGCAGCACTGTGGTCATCTATGCACCTGAGCAATGCAACTCAACCCAGGTGCATGCAGACGCTGCGCAGCCATCCTGCCACCCAGCACTGGGGAGCTGCAGCACTCACATCCGACCAGCAGCGCGACGTAGTTGGTAGCATCATCCTTGTTGCCAAACAGCGCATAGAACTCCGCATCCGAATCAATGGCCAGGGAGCACTGCAGCGGTGTGTCAATCACCACCGTGGACTGCAAAGGGGACAACTGAGAACAGGGCAGGGTCAGGAGGGCACGAGGCAGCAGGGCAGGAGAGGGGCAGCCATGACGCGAGTGTGGAAGCGAGCGAGCGCAGGGACTTCGTTCTGCCCTCTTTCAAGGACCGCCCCTGTTCAGGCCAGCTGCACACCTCAACCGCACCTGGGCCAGCTTGCGGGCGGCGTTCTGCAGGAAGGCGCTGGCGTCGGGCTGGTGGCGCTCAGGGCCATGCGAGTGCCCTGGCCGGTTGCCGCAGCGCCGCGATCTGGGCTTGGGTGCCTCTGCCGGCTGGACCTGATCTTGCTCCTGAAGGCGCGTCCGGCGGGACCCCAGGCTGAGCAGCCTGCGGCGACCGGTGCTGCCGCTGTCGCTGCCGTGCAGCGGAGCCGCCTCCTCGTGTCCCAGCGCCCAGCTGGCGCCACCGCGCATGGCCATGCCCGTCATGCGGCCGTCCTCTTGCACGGACAGCAGCACCGAAGAGTCGGGTGCGCCATCGATGGTGCCACGGAAGATGCGGGCAGGCGGGGGCGGCGCCTCAGTGGTGCCCTCTGCCGTGTGCACCACCACCTTGGCGCCGGGGGCCCACACCTGGTGGTGCTTCAGCTGCAGCGTGGCAGCACTCTCTTCACCTTCCAGGTGGTAGCCGATCACCGTCAGGCGGCCTCCAGAGTCCAGGCTGTGCGCCGCCGCTGCAAAGTCTGCCGCCGACCCGGCGTGCACGGTGGCGTGGGGCACGGCGGCGGCGGGCGCCGCCGCCACCAGCAGCGCCAGTAGGGCTGCTACTGTGGCCGTGATTGGATGCATTATACGCCGGTCATGCATGGCGTGTATGCCTGAAAGACACAGGAGCGCGCAAAGGGCGTGGCGGCGGTTGGGCGGGAGCTGCCGCTCGGGGCAGGAGGGGAGTAGGCGGCGGCAGCGCGTGCAGCTGTGGCAGTTGCAGCGCTGGGGCCGCGCACGCAAGCGGAGTGAAGCCACAAGGATTCGAATAAGCAAAGTTGAAGGGTGCGGAATGGCGGGCGGCCCCCGAGCCGCGCCCCACAGGGCAGTTACCCCGCGAGCGACCTCCGCGCACCGGTGCCAGCAGCTGTATTTGCGTCAAGTTTGCACGTTGCGGTGAAAGAAAGCAAGATCCGCCGCTTCCGCGCTTGCGGCGCGCAGCTGCCTCGGGTGAACAACTTGGCGCTTGGCAGGGACGCAGCGGGCGGCTTGATTTGGCCGGGTGGCAGCGGCAGAGACCACGCGCAAAGCAGGGTAAGCGCTGGGCCGCTGGAACCGGGTAACTGCAGTCCCTTCCAAACCCATCGAGCCCGCCGTGCAGAGCACGGCTGTCCATGCCGCCTGCCCATGTGCTGCCCGAAACTTCCACACCTGTGCCTTCCTTCGGCCAGGGCTGTCGGCGTTGGGCCTATAAAAGGCTGCCGTAACATGTCGTACAGTGCGTGTGCTCAGCAGGGCGCGCTAGCACTAGCATGTGGCACTTCTGGTCAAACGGTTTGAGGTATGAAACTGCACCCCTTCCAACCGCGTCTTGGCACCCAACTCGTGGCCATGCTTTGGCGCTGTCTGAGCCTCAGTCCACTGCTGGTGACACCCCTTCCTGAGCCTGACATAGTGGCAATGTCATTAAGCTGCGGCAGTATATTGAGTGAGTGGTAAAGTGCGTGCAGTCATGTAAACCGCACACAGGTGCTAGGATGCGGGTGCCATCGCAGCAAGGTGCTCAGGGCGGCAGCTGACCGCTTTTGGCGGGCACTCTCGTGCCTCCAGCAAGTAGGGCCGCCCCTCCTTGTACGCACGCCATACGGCCAGCATAATATCACGCCGTTGGGCTGGAGGGCTACAACAGCAGCAGGACAGAGCAGTGCCAGATACAAAGTGAGCTTCAGCAACATGCAGTCAACGCCGGAAGCAGAGCGGAGGCCAAGGTATAACGCTTGCCTGCAATTGAAATGGAGCAGCACAGGCTGCATGTTGGCGATGTCCTTCAGCGTCAGCCACATCTTAAGATTGCCTGCAGCAGCACCAAGGCAAGCAGCTCAGTTCAAACATGCGGATGCAGTCGCGCACATGGACAAAGAGCTTGCTCGTTTGCCTCTTTGACTTGCATGTGTTGGGGAACACCAGTGGATCCATCATGCGCAGGCTGTGCCGCCCAGACCAGGGAAACTTCCGGCTGTTGGGAAGTAAGAGCAAGCGCGTGAACAGAGCCTGATCCCATATGAAGCTGCCTGTGCGGACAGTTTCAGCCATGTACGAAAGGGTGTCTGCCAGGCGGCGGCTGGCTGTGAACCAGACAACTCCAAGGTTCAACTGCGTTCAGCAGGTCCATAAACATGGAGGGAGATGCGCGCGTCAATGCCTCATACACACTTTGTCTAGGGGACAGACCAGGGCAGGGCCGCTAGCAGGCACAAAGCTTGCCAACCTGGCCAACGCAGTATGTGTACAGGGGAAGGAAGCCTTCTCGCGTGTTGACCCGTTCAGCACCGAATGCTGCATGCAGGAAGGTTTGGCAGGGGTTGGTCGCCACGGCCATGCACACCAAGCTGGTCTGTGTCCACATGCCACTTACGGCCGCATTGGAGCTCATCGTCCATGGCATCTGAGGACGATTGCACGTCAAAGCTGCCGTCCAGCCCGCCCTCCAGCGGGTTGCGGAAAAACAGCACATCCGTGTCGAGCAGCAGGGCGTTGTAGCCCAGCGCCACCACGTCACGAGCCAGGTCTGCCTTGGCACACATTGCCCAGTGGGCAGCCTTGGCGCAGTTGGTTGGCATCTGCCGCAGCACTGCAGGCACGCCACGCGCCACCAGCCAGTCCAGGGTGACTTGGTCGTAAGCCGCTACAAACAGGTTGCTGACATTTGCGCGCTGCGCGCTCTCCACAAACAGGTCCAGTAGGCCTGTCTTGGGATCGTTTGATATGGAAATGTTGCTCGCGATCGCCATGGCCACTGTGTGGTTGATGGCAACTTTGGCCAGCACCCCATGTAACTCAGGGCTCAGATCCGCATTAGGGTAGCTGGGCAGGCCAGCTGCCTCTGTCGATGCTGGCCGACCTGCAGGGTGGCAGCAAAGGTTGGCACAGCGCAGCATCACGGCAGCAGCATGGCAGCAGATGCAACGATGCAAGGCCGGAGCCAGCAGCCGCACATTATGCCAAGCATAAACAATTTGCTGCCATGAAAGCTACCTTGATTCAGGGTTTGGCCGATGATGGTTGGTTGGATTGCACGTGTGTTCACATAACTGCCAGCAAAAATGTAAAGCAGTAGGCCCAGTATGGCAACCGCGTTTGCTGCGTTGTGTGGGCGGCGGCAGGCAGTGAGCATCACAGCGGCGCTGTCCAGTGCCAAAACAGTATGATCAGTTGCACACCTCCGACATGCAGGCCCTACACGCCCTGCATCACCCGCTACCAGTGCTGGTGCCGCGCGCAGCCCCGCGGCACTGCCCTCGCCTTTGCCGCCCTTCATCTCGAGGTGCACCTATTGGGATCGGGTCTAATCGGGAAGGTTGATCGGTCCCTGGTTCAAACTTGCATGAGCCCAGCACCCCGCATACCAAAAGCAAATGCCACCATGCAGTCGCTCATTGCTTTGCCTTCCAAGTCGGCATGCAAATCAACCGCATCCAGCAGAACATCAAAGGCAGTATGCACACCTGCCAGGGACGCAGCAGGCGGCTTTGGATTTGGCCATGTGGGCAGCGGCTGGGCCCAAGCGCAAAGCAGAGAAATCGCTGGGCCGCTGGGGCCGGGTAATTGCAGTCCCTTCAATCCCATCGTGCCCGCCGTGCTCGCTGCCCCAGTGCACTTCCATTACTGTCACAAGTCATCGCTGCACACAAACCAACTTGGGAAGCCACTGGTGCACGCGAGACGCATTCTAGGTGATCTCTGACCCCCTCCACTCGGGGCCCGCCAACAAAGGTCACCCGCCGCAGTGTGCTTCATAGGGCGCTTCCTGCCCTCAGCATGTGTGGCGGGTCCGCGCCAGGGGCACAGCCCCACATGGAGTCCAAAGTGCACCCCTGGACAGCCCCACACGGAACCGAAAGGGTGGAGAGTTGGACGGTTGGCTTCCACCGGCACGAGCACTGGGGGCACCCTCCGAGCGTTGCACCGGGGGGACAACCCTCGGTCCCTGACCCACCGAGGCAGAGGGTGACCTCCGCAGACAAGTGACGCATGACCTTGAGCCTGTTGAGCCGTCGAGCGCCCCAAGCAGCATCGCGCGCCCATGCGCCCTCTGGCCTGCGCTCGCTCTGGCAACTGTGCTTTGAAAGTCGCTCGTGCGTCCAACCAGGGCATCCTGTTCAACTCAAAAGATGGTGTGCCATCTCAGCGTTGCCGTGGCATCTGGATGCAATGTCAGCGGTGCTGGATGCAATGTCAGCCGTGTGCAATGCGGCACTGCGGCACTGCGGCCGCGAGTGGCGACCTGGCAGCGACACTGTGCCTGCGGGGCCGCGGCATGTGGACATCAGGCGCCCTGCAGCCGTCTTTCCAGCTCGCCCTCCCAGCCTGGCAACTTCGGGAGCCCCTAAAAAAACCAGCTCTATGTTTCCGGCGCTTGGCTCGCCTGGATCAAGCATCCGCTTCAAGTCGGGTCGATATGAGGAGGCGGGTCGGTACTTCACTGCCGCGGTGCAGCTGTGCCCCGGCACGGTCGTCTATCTCAGCAACCGCGCGGCGGCGCACCTCATGTCACGACACTACCCCGACGCCATTCGCGACAGCCTGGCAGCGCTGGAGCTGGATTCCAGCTTTGTCAAGGGCTATGCGCGTGCAGGCAAGTAGGGGTGGGGGGGAGGGACTGGGCACTTGCAGTGCAAGCCCAGTGCCACCCCTGGAGCCTGCCAGGTCAAAAATCTAAAACGTTCACTGACCGGGAGTTCTCAGCCCCCATGCACCATGACGTGACCTGCAGCCATGGCCGAAATGCTAATGGGGCGGTTTGAGGCAGCCGAGGCGCTGTACCGGCAGGGCATGGAGCGGGACACCAGCCTGCAGCAGGACCTAATTGCCTGCCAGATTGGTGCGGGCCTGCTCGGGTGCATGTAGGCGGTGCAACATTGGTTGGTGCAGAGCAGCAGCCTGATGGTCTCCTTGCAGGCTGCAGCCTGTGTGCCTTGTAGCTGCTTTTTTGGTGACTGCCGCCCAGTTTTGTCTGTAGCGTTGGCTGCTCTGTACACCCTTCTCACCCTTCTTGACTCTGCATCCTGCCTGCTCGCCTTGCAGTGGCTCGCAAGGTGCAGGCAGGCCAGCGGGCACTGGCTGCTGGCGAGGCGGATCGCGCGCTGTTGCTGGCTGGGGCTGCATGCGAGGGCTCGGTGCCCGCAGCGGAGCCGGCTGTGCGCCTGCGAGTGGAGGCTCTGTTGCGCCTGGGCAGGTGAGCAGCGGGCGTCTTTGATGGGTGTGCCGTTAAAAGGTGCCATGCGCAACTGCGGGAGAGGATGCACCCCTTGTCCTAATGCAGCAGCACTATTCTTGCCATGTCTGGTGTGCAGGCATGCCGAGGCTGTGGCAGAGGCACGCAACATGTCGCTGGGCGGCGATGCCCAGGCACCTGAAGTGTTGGCGCTGCGATCCCAGGCGCTCTACCTTTGTGGTGCGCCGGCACTATTGGGGGTCTAGTATTCGAATGGCGAATGGCCTGCCTGCTGTGCAAGAACCGCGTGCACATCTCAGTGCCTTGGAGCAAGCCAATTTCCCCGGATTGCCCTCATTTGCCTCTGCCCCTGCTTGCAGGCAACATGCAGATGGCGCAGCAGCTTTACCAGCAGGCACTCAGGTGCGGCAGCATTCCTGCATGGTAGCAGCAGTGAAGCAGAGAAAAAGGAATGGTGCCGCTCCGCCACATAAAAGCATCTGGGGAGCAAGGAAAGAGGGTGGGCAGTCTGCCGGGAGAGGGAGAGGCGCAAGCCGAAGGACGCCCCCTGTTCCGGGCCCCAGGCGCGACCCGGATTGCCTGCTGGCGCAGCGTGGCCTCAAGCGGCTGCGCTCAGTGCTGGCGGGTAAGGAGCGTGGCAACGAGTGCTTCTCGCGCGGCGCCTTCCAGGAGGCATACGACCACTACAGTGCCAGCCTGGACGCCGACCCTCAGCTGTGCACCCCCTTCATGGCGCAGGTGCGGCTTTTGCGACTGGCAGGAGTGGCTTTGTGGCGGCATGCCCAGAGTTCCAATCATAAAAGGGCCATCATCGTGCACAAATGTTGCATGCATCCAGGCAGCACCCCCCTGCTGCAGGTGGTGTGCAACCGCGCGGCAGCAGCAGCCAAGCTGGGGAGGCACCAAGATGCTCTAGCGGATGCAGAGCAGGCCATCCAGCTAGATGCCTCGTATGCCAAGGCGTACGTGCGGCGTGCTCAGGTGGGGCTGCCACGCTGGCTGCTCTATGCCCTGTGCTTGGCAGCTGGGGCCTCACGGCAGCTCTATGCCCTGTGCTTGGCAGCTGGGGCCTCACGGCAGCTCGGGGTCCTGACAACTAGCTGGCGCATGCTATCTGAGAGTGGCGGTTGTGCTGAAGGCCCGCAATGTGTGTTTGCCGCTGCACATGCGGCACCCGTCCTGGCTCAGGCGCACCTCGAGCTTCAAAACTTTGATGCCGCCATTATGGATTTAAACAAGGTCGCGGAGCTGGACGACTCGTATCCAGGTGTGGGGAGGTGGGGGTGTGGCCCTGTGTTTGGCTGCTGCCGTATGGCTGACTGGAGAAGACGTTTGGTGAGGTTGGGCATGAAGTAGATGCGGCACTGGCTAGTCTAGCAAGCCAACCGGCACCCTGCCAATTTGCTTCCTGCACAGGCCTGAGGGAGTTGCTACATGAAGCTAAGCTGGCCAAAAAGAAGGCAACTCGGGTGGACTTCTACGCTGTGAGCGGGGCTGTGGGTGGCAGGAGGATCTGGCCAGGCCTGCTGGGCTGGCGTTGATGCTGTTTTACTCAAGGTCACCTGCAGTCTGTGCGCCTGGACAGGTGTGCCATCACGCCTAGGCTTTGCTGGCTTTTTTGACCTCTTTCTGACTGCGCTGTGGCAACTCAGGTGCTGGGGGTGCCTCAGGAGGCAAGCAATGACGAGTTAAAGCGTGCGTACCGCAAGGCGGCGCTTAAGACACACCCTGACAAGGTGGGCATCTAGGGTCTTAGTGCTCAGACTCTCTGAGAGAATTGACTGCCGCAGGCTCTGCAGTTGTAACCAACTCGGTAGCGGCAGCCAAACAGCGCAGCTTGCGTGTGTCATTGACAGTCCAGCCGGCGAGGTGGGAGCATGGCTCGCCCTGAGTTGATTCCAGTGGCCGCAACGCATCGACTGCCGCAGGCCACCGAGGAGAACCGTAAGGAGGCGTCCAAGCAGTTCAAGCTGGTGGGAGAGGCGTTTGCAGTGCTGAGTGATCCAGCACAGCGCCGACGGTACGATGCGGGGTGGAGCCTGGAGGTGCGTGGGGGCTGACGGGGTGGGTCGGAGCAATGGTTTCGAGTAGGGTATTTTGCGGGCAACCGTCGGCCAGGTTGATGCTGCAGTGAAGACAGGGTTAAAACGAGTACGCCAGAAGGGCCGTGATCATGGTGCAGGCGCCCCACCTTCCGCAGGAGATCAACCAAGGCTATTCAGAAGATGGCGTGGGCTCGGGCTGCAGTTTCGGGCGCGGCGGCTTGGGCGGCTTTGGCAGCATGGGCGAGGACGATTTGTTCGCACACATGTTTGCGCAGGCGGGCGGCAGTCGGCGATACAGCGGCTACCCCAGCGGCGCGTTTGGAGGTTTTTATTGAGCGTGATGGTGCCATTGTTCATGCAATTGCTCTGCTTGTGCCTTGTGCCCCATCGAGTCCTGTACAGCTCAGCTGCCTTGCCAACTGTCTTGCTTGATCTGTTGGCAACAGTACAAACAATTGGTTCGAGGCTGACTGAGGAGGATGGGATGGTAACAATGCAAAACGCAATACAGTGGTTAGCTGGGGCGCTCCCCCTGGCTATCGCCAGGCTGTTGTTGGCAATCTGCCAGTGCATGCTGCTGGCTCGTTCCCTGCTGGCGCATGTAGCTCTCCAGCGCCTCTCGCTGCGCCTTGCATTTGTCGAAGCCGCTGACAAGATCGAGCAGCGTGCCTGCAGGCAGGGCGAACCGCGTCCACATGTGGCTGGCTGCAGCATACGCTGAGGCTCAAGGCACCGTCCAGCTGGCCTGGCACCCACCGGCCAGCCCAAGGTAGACCACCGGCCAGTACGAGCGCTTCCTTACACCCAAAGGGACCGCCAGGGCCACGCCCGCAACGCACTTGCGGACAGAGGGGAAGCGGGAGGCAGAGCTGTGAATGCAATGCCTGGAAACCCCTGAAAATCGGTAGCAAGACGGCACAAGGCTGCAACAGTTTGGGTACTGAACATAAACGTTCTCTCGAGCGTGGAGGCCTGCCCTGCCCCATGTGAAGTGCATGCGGCGACGGCTGTCGATGAATTCCAACGGACCCCATGAACTCCATGGAATGGAATTCCAACGGAATTGAGCTCCATGGAATTTCTTGAATTCCAGTCTATGCTTTCCAGACTGTGTTTATAAAGGCGTGAAACCATAAAATCAGCTTTCCATGGCCCGGACAGCAGAAATGCTCGGAAATGGAGCCTGAACCGCTTTGTTTGAAGCGCTTTAAGACCCTACCATATCTATGCATGCCTTGCATGCTGTGCCCCAGAACTCGGTCGACAAGCCACAGAATGACATGCATTCGCACTAGAAATGATCAGCGCAAGACAACGCAGTCGTTTCAAGCACTAAACCTCGACTCTTTGCCACACCCCGCCGCCAACTCAGCAGCCGGGATCGACTAAAATTTGCGAAATTTGCGGGTTGCACCGGCCAGCTCCGTCCTGATCGGAAGGGCAGGCCAAAAACAGCCCCTGGCGCACGCACAAAGAACCAGGACGAGCTCAGCACGCAGTCCCCCAGCTCCTGCTCCAGCTGCCGCTTGCGGGCGTCCATCTGCATGCAGGCCAGCATTTGGGGCGCTGCGGGCGATTTTTACATCCACAGCAGGCGTCAGCTGGCGGCAAATGCCCGATTTCCAGCGTGGCCGCTTCATCGCCGCAATGGCAGGCGGGCGACGACTGGCGGCACCGGCGGCGGTGGCAGCAACCGCGACGGCGTGCGTCACGCGCGCTCACCCTGGGGCCCAATTCGCTCCTGCTGCGATGTGACGACCTATCTCGAGCTCTTGCGCCAAGCACTAAAAAAAAAAACTGCGCTGCAAAAGGCTTTGCTCCAGAGTGCAGGTTACGGTGGCGCGGTTGCGCAACACAGGGTCGATGGTCGTTCAGTTTTGAACTAAAAGCGAAAGGGATGCGCTTGAGGGTGGCATGGGGCAGGAGAATGAAACGCGCGCGCGGCCCTCTCGCCCCCTGTTCCGATTGCACGCCTTCCGGCTGACCGCCCGCATCGATCCACGCAGGCACGCCACCAGCCGCTCGCAGCAGCACCAGCCTGAGCTTCTGGACCCTCAGCCCCTGCAGCCCGCCAAGGGCCGGGCCATGGCCCGCGCCAACATAGCAGTGCTCAAGGAGGACCAGGGATGGGTGCTGCGCCTCCTGGGCGGCGGCAGCGGCGAGGCGCCGCCGGCAGTGCCGCTGAGGGGGAAGCCACCCCCCGACCCTGTGTCGGTGCTGGAGCTTGGGCCTATGCCCAGTCCCGGCACGCTGGATCTGACGGCGGGGCCTGGCAGCCCCGGCGGCGACCGGACTCAACACGCGCGTCAGGCAGAGGCTGCTGCGCTGGCTGCCCTGCCGCTGCGGCACCAGCGGAGCGCAGGACAAGGGACGGGCCAGGATGGCGTCTACCCCCTACCCAGCCCCACGTGCATGGCAGCAGCAGCGCCCGAGGCCGGTGGCAAAGCAGCACAAGGAGGCGGTTTTGGAGGCGGGGGCGGCGATGCCAGCGGCCGAGAGGGGCGCAGCAGCATGGACGAGGAGGAGGAGAATGGAGAGGATGCAGACGACGCGCAGCAGCAGCAGCAGTTTGATGCTGCGTGAGTGTGCTGCTTGGGGCAAGGAGTGGCAGATTGCAGAGGGCGGTCCGAGCTTGGCACTCGATTCAACTGATGATCCTGCAACCACCAGCTTGAACTGCCCGTCATTCCCAGTGTTTGGCGTGCCTGCCTGCCTGCAGGTGTGCCTCCTGCGACGACGGCGGCAACTTGCTGGCGTGCGACGGCCCCTGCATGCGTTCCTTTCACATTGGTGAGCGGCATAACACATGGCTGTGACGCCAGAAGGCACAAAGTTGCTCAGCCATGTTCCGCTCTTCTCTGCTGTGTGTTTGGCATGCTACGATCCTCCAGTCAAAACATGCTGGCCCTGGTTTGTTTCCCTACATTCAATGAACTGCAGGCAAGGGTTCGAAGTGCAACCTGCTGGGGCTGCCCACCGACCTGGCTGAGCTGCTGGCCACCACCAGCGACACCTTCCGCTGCCCCAACTGCCTGGCGGGGGTGCAACAGGTGAGCGGAGAGTTTGTTTGGCCCAACCGGCGTGGGCCTGGCTGGCTGTGTGTCTGCCCGCTGCCTGCAATGCAGCAGCTTCTTTTTTTGGTGCACTTGACGCGGAATCTGAAGCTTCATCTCAGCCCACCCTCCCCTCACCCATCACATCCTGCGCTGCTCCGTTGCCGCAGTGCTTTGTCTGCAAGAAGGAGGGGGAAGAGAACAAGGATGTCTTCAAGTAAAGAAGTCCGGCAGTTGTGGCGTGGCGAGTGCATTGGGCGTGGCCGTGATTAGGTTCTGCATTGTCCACAGTGACGGCACTGCCCCCCTGCATCGCCCCCTGTGCTCTGCAGATGCATCCATGCTTCCTGCGGCCGGCACTACCACCCAACATGCGCAAAAGTGGAGGCTGGCAGGCCTTTTGCTTGGTAGGATGCCAGCACTCCAACAATTTTGTTTGCGGCGACAATACTGCATGCTGCCAACTTGCTTATCATGCATGGCGCACCACAAGGTGAAGGCGGTTGCCCTGCTGCTGTCTGCGCTGAGGATCAAGTGCATTGTGACCCTCCCACGCAGCAAGCTGCACGCGTGCAAGGCCTGCGGTCAGCCCGCGGAGCACGGCAGCAAGGAGGGGGAGCTGGTGCCGTGCCGCCGCTGCCCGCAGGCCTGGCATCGGCGCTGCCTGCCGCAGGACCTGCCGCTTGCACGAGATTCTCCCCCTGTCGCTCGCGTTTGGCTGGCCGACTATGACGAGGAAACGGGTGGGTTTGAAGGTGGCTGGGGTGTTGTGTTTTGTGGCTGCGGTTTTTGCTGCGGTTACTGCAATTGCCACCGTGCACTGCAGCTGCAACCGTTGACGCTAGTTTGCCTGTCTCCTTGCTGTGTGTCTGCCCCAGGTGAGTGGCTGGACGGTATGGAGACGTCCCTGCTGTACTGCAAGCGGCACTCCATTGACCCAGACACCAAGCAGGCCAAGTTTGTGCGTCGGCTGCGCAAAGCAGCTGCACCTGGGCAGGCCCGCGGGCAGGTTAGCTATGCCAATTTGGCTTGGTGTGCTTGGACTCTCTCCCTGCAAACTGCCTGGCGAACCTGCTCTCAGCATGCTGTGTGCGCTCATTGGGGCGGCAAAGGTGCCACATTCAAGCCTGCCAAGCACTGCTTTCTGCCCCACCCCATCAGGTGCGGGAAGTTGCGTACAATCTGATTCGAGAAGATCTGCTTCACGGTTTCCAGCTGCATTATGCGCGAGTGTACCGCCACCTGGCCTCCTCCCGCCAGCTGCTGGCCGAGGTGGGTTCGGTGGCATGGAGCCCTTGTAGGCATGAAGTGACAAGGTAGAGTGTGCAGGAAAGGAGGCGGAAAGGCAATTTGTGGGCAGGTGACAAACTGGCTTTCACCGTGCATAGTGCCTGCTGCCGCTCATGTCCCGGTAGGAGGCGGACCGTGCCAAGCGCGGCCGTGCTGCTGAGGCTGCTGGGGAGGAAGCGGCATCTGAGGAAGACATGCCGCTGGCTGCCAAGCGCCGGCGCCTTGTCAAGGCTGGGCAGGCCAAGAGGGCGTGGCAGCCGCAGGCTGCGGCTGCACCGGCGGCGGCAACAGCGGCCGAAGGCGTGGAGTCGCCAAGGCAACAACTGCCTGCCGATATGGCAGCGGTACGCTCGGCGGCTATGGCAGCGGCAGCCCCGGCAGCCATCCCTTCGGTGCAACCTCAACCATTGCCGGAACGCAAGGGCCAGGCAGAGGCAGGGGAGCCATCAGAGTCCAGTGCTGCCACTGAGGACGCCCGTGAGCTTGGGATCGAGGACGATGGCGAGGTGCAGCAGGCTGCGCCAGCAGGGGACCCTGCAGCAACTGCGCGCCGCTTGGCCGCTGCAGAGGTGGACCGGCTGGAAGCTGCACTGGAGCAGCTGGTGCACCTGCCCAGTCGA
This sequence comes from Chlorella sp. CH2018, assembly GCA_009928355.1. Lineage (NCBI taxonomy): Eukaryota > Viridiplantae > Chlorophyta > Trebouxiophyceae > Chlorellales > Chlorellaceae > Chlorella > Chlorella sp. CH2018. Next base: position 9,531 of record VIYQ01003048.1, on the reverse strand, counting down.
CAACGGCGTGCGGAGCGCCTCAAGCACCTGCTGCAGACGGCTGAGGTGGGTGGTTTGGCCGGAGTTTGGTGAGCAGCTTTCTGCTGCCTTGTTTGTGTGCATTTTGCAGTGGGGGCACAGCTGTTGCAGCTGCGTTTGTAACGCTCAATCACCGCTGGCAATGTGCCAGGCACAGCTGTTTGTGGTTGTCCACATGTGTATGCAGGATGACCAGCGGCTGACCAAGGACGCGCTGCGCATGGCTACGCGGCGGCCTGAGCCGTACAGGCACCCCATGAAGAAGACGATTGACGAAGTGAGGGCAACCTGTGCCAGACGGCAGTGTGCACCGTGCGGATGCACTGGCCCTTTTGCGTTTGGTGCGTCTACCAACACTAGCAGCAGGGATCAATACATTCAAGCGGGTGCCATCACACCCATCCTGTCCCACTCTCCTGCAGAACCGGCTGCAGTCGCTGGAGCGGAGTGTGCGGTGCGCCACTTGTCGACTGGACGCCAACGTTGGGGCCGGCCTGGTCTCATTGAGTTGTGCACCCGTGCTGCCATCGCCCGCCCTTGCTTGTTGCACCCTGAAACTGGCGCCTGGGCAACGTGAGTTGCTGCGTTGATCCCGACCTGCACTGCCCCATTCAACCCTGCGGCCTGCAGGTACGCTGTGGATGCATTCCGCGGTCGCCAGCTGGGCGACGGCGAGCTCATGCAGGTCCTGGACGCAGGCACCGTGCGGGTGAGCGCATCTGGTCGTGTGTCCTGCGGTCACAGTTAGATGTCTTGGTGGCATTGGTGTTTGCATTGCGTAAGCTGATACTCCTGCGATTATCAGCTTGCGCTGTAAGGCCTGGCGCATGGCTGCACCGGTGCGCCAGCTCCTGATGTTCAACTGCGGATCAGCATTCTGTTGTCTCCACCCCATGCTACTACTGCCCAGGCCGCTTTGGCGCACTACGATGACTTGCTGATGGTGCTGGCCCCTTACCTGCACGGCGAGCGCTACTCCTCCTACGGCCGGCATTTCACCTCCCACAAGCTGCTGCACGATGTTGCGGAGCGGTGGGTGCATGAGTTGGCAGGCGGGGTGGGACGTGGGCGCGCAGACTGAGCAGTTGGGCTGGTCTGCAAGGCTGGGAGGACGGCTAGCCAGGTAGCAAGCAGCCGGTGCACCTTGCAACCTGCCATCAGGTGCCCCTGCCCCATCCCAACTAGTCACCAGCCAATCACTCCTCTGCCTGCAGGCTGCTTGTGTTTCTGCGCAACGGCGACCAGGTGGTGGACTTCAGCTGCGGGGAAAACTACTTCCTGCCACACCTCAAGCAGCTCTGCCTGCGGTGCGCTGCGCGGCCATTTGCTGCTGAGCGCTTTGTGTCCATGCCCTGCGCCGGCCCACAGGTGTTCGTTGAACATGCAGCGAGCTGCGACTGCACAGGTGGAAGTTTTGGCGCTGCCCTGGTTAACCTGCTCCACGCTCCTCTCCTGCTGGCAGGAACGGGCTGGCTGTCAGCGGGCGTGCCTATGACATCATCCTGGCCAAGGACTCGACCGACTTCGTGCTCAAGTCGTGGTTTGACGCGCAGCCATGGAAGGAGGGGCTGGCACCGCCGCACCAGCTGGTTATCGGCTTGAACCCGGTAGGCTCACCTTCCGCCTTTAGGCGCCCTGCTGCATGTCGGCATTGAAGGATGCTGTGCTGCCAGTGAAGGCTTGGCTGCAGCCACTGAGCCTTGCAAGTACATATAGTGCATGTTGGGCCGAATTCCCTCCTGCCACGTGTTCTAGCAGCGGGAGGGCACACATGAACGCACGATGCCTTACCAAATGCCTGGTGCAGCCGTTTGGCAAGAATAATAGCCTGGCGGATCGGTTCGTGCGCAAGGCGGCTGACTTCCAGCCGCGCCTCATGGTGCGCAAAGCTGTGCATGACTAGCCCCTGTGCCCTTGGGTGGTGCGGCGCGCAATTCACAATTTTTGGGGGGTTGCAAACTGCCTGATAACATGCGAGCAGGCGGATGAGATGTTTGCTTTTCAGCAGCAGCATGTGTGGCAGTCTTGCAGGCGTGCTTCTGACCCAAGGCCCATCGTTGCCACTTCTTGCCTGCCCAGGTGCTGATTGTGCCGCCTCGCACCATCATCCCACACGGATACCGAGTGGTTCTGGAGAACAGCAATATGTGCGGCGGAGGTGAGTGACAACTTGCACACGGCGCTTGTGCGTTGTCTGCAGTCTCCTTGCGCCTGTGTCCTCCAAGCAATGCCCTTGCCGCCCACGCGCTGCCTTCCTCACTCTCGACCCCTCCCGCCGGATGGCCCCACCTCACAGAGGAGTTTTATGTGCCTGGCTCCACCCACAAGTCCTGGAACAAGGAGTGGCCGGTGCTGCGCATCTTGGAGCGGCAGGTACACGATCAATCGGAGTGCCATTAGCAATATGGAGAGTGGGGCATGTTGAGATGGGTGGTTCCGTCCTTTTGCAATGGCGTTGTTTGGCAGCTCACGTCACCCCATGGTGCACTTTGTCTGCGCACAGGAGGCAAGGGGCATGCCAGCGGCCAGCGAGGTAGTGATCGACTGCACCGCGCTGCACATGCACCATTCGTTCGGGGGAGGCGGCTACCTGCAGGTGGGCGGATTGCATTGCGACTCGGCCCTGCAGACGAGTGCTTGCGATTGCTGTGGCTGGCTGGGTGTGGGCTGCACACCTCCTCCACCATGCATGCATGCCGCTGCCGCTGCTCGCTCACCCCTTGCCGCATCCACCCCCCCTCCCAACCTGCAGCTGGGCTTTGCTGCTGGCTACCAGCAGCCTTTTGGCGCACACGTGGGTGAAGATGTGTATGCCGGCTATGCACAGCACCATGCCCAAATGCTGCAGCAGCCTTACGAGCAGCCTTTGTATGGCCGGCAGGCCAGCACCAGGGAGTGGCCTCAGACCCAGCAACCCTACTGCGGCGCACCTCCAGTACAGCCGCCCTACAGGCCACTGCAGAGCATGCAGGGCCGTGGCAGGCCGCAGCATGGCAGCAGGGGGTCCAGCCAGCACTATGGAGGCAGGGGCCGGGGGTGGGGCAGGCGCTGATCTGCTGATCTGCTGATCACTAGTTCTCCCCTGAGCTTCTGAACATGCATGCGTTAGGTCCGTTGCTATGGCAAGGTTTAGTTTGTGTTCAAAAGGGTTATTGCAACAGCAAGTTCGGAAGGGTTTTGAGAAGTTGACCACGTGCTGCAGTGGCATGGTGCCAGCAGGCTCTTCGGCACTGCGGGACCCACGCCGTGCGCCTTGATCACTTGTGGGTTGGCTGCAACTGTAGTTTGGCGCCATGGGCAAGCTCTGGAAGAGGAGGAGCGGCGGCGGCAACAAACCCAGTAGCCGGCAGACCGCGGGCGGCAGCTCGGATGGGTCGGATATCTCGCTCATGAGCGAGGACAGTGACTGGGAGGCGGAGCGGGCGGCGCTGCGCGCCAACCTCGCCGCGTCCACCGCAGCCCCAGTTGATCCCTTCGAGCGTGCCGCCATGTGGGCAGAGGTACGACGGTGGGGCTGGCGGCGGATCGGGAGCCGGATCGCTGCACTCCCTGCCGCCGCTCCTGCCGCCCCGCAACACCGCCTGCTGCTCCTGCTCGAAATCGGAAAGTTTAGCCTGGTCTGCGCCCCGCCTGCAGGTGGACCGCAACGAGCTGGAGCACATGGCGCTGAACATTGCGCGGAACGCGGTGCCGGTGACGCCAGCCGGCGAGGGTGCCGGTGCAGACGCCGCAGCTCGCTTGAACATGGCGGCCGCGGTTGCCGAGCGTGCCGAGGAGCACGACAGCACCGATCCGCTGGGCCGTGGGCGCATCGACACCCGCCTGCTCACGCTGGTAAGCAGCGTTCATGCGGTTGGGGATGGTCAACAATCTGGCGCCCAGGGTTTTCGTTTTCGCCCGACTGCGACATTCTCAATGCCTCACTGCTGGCCTGCAGGCCAAAGGGGACAGCAGCGGCGCGGCGTACAAGCAGCGGTACAGCCGGGCCAGCGGCAGCGGCCTGTTAGATGGTGCGGGCCGGCGGCCATGGGCAACGGGACGGACCGGCGAGGAGGTGGGCGGTGGCGGCGAGGCACCGCCTGCTCTACGTGCCCGCGTGCTGCCCGGCAGCGAGCAGTTTGACCCACAGCTGTACCTGGGCTCCATCCATGCGGTGGGTGTCAGTGGCATGGGCGGCTGGGAGGAAAACAGTGCAACGCTACCAAAAGGGTGGGACATGTGTCTAGAGAGAGCCACTGTTAGAACCAAGCTACAACATGAGTCAAGGTGCAGTTGCAAACACGTTGGCTCCTGTCTCCCACTGCCTTCTGCTTCTATCTCAATGGCCGATGGATGGCGCCTGCAGGAGACTGCGCTGCCCGACCTTGTGCGCGGCCTGGCGGCGCTGCGCAGTCAGCTGAGCGAGCACACAGGGCAGCTTAAGGCGCTAGTCAAAGAGAACTTTGACCGCTTCATCTCCAGGTGCGCTGGGTTGGGCGCAGGTTGTTAGTGGGTATCAAGTCGCACCTCGATCCTGTGCATGTAGGGCTTGGAACTGTGCCATTAGCAGATGCCATTAGCAGACGCCCTCTTAGTAAACCACGGTGAAGTAAAGTTGCATTACGGCCTCCAACATCTCCCCCTTCCTACCGCCACAACCTGCCTTTCAACAGCAAGAACACAATTGACACGGTGTATGCCAAGCTGCAAAAGGCGGAGATGGAGGGCGAGGCGGGAGTGCATGGTGCCAGCACTGGCGAGGTCATGGAGTCAGTGTTGCAGGTGAGCTGGTGTGGCCGGAGCGGTCGGCCGCTAGTGCGCAGGCAGGGACAGCTGGGGCAGGCCTGACACGGGGGCCTGATGGGCCCCTTTCGGCATTACACAGTAATGAGCAAGCAAGGTGCATTTTGTGCGCATCAGCGGCCAGTGGGAAGCAGGAGGGCCAGCAGCTCAGCTGCAAATTGTGCTTTGGTCACTCAGCAGCTGCATACGGGGCAGCGCCCCACTGCCGCCTGCTCACTGCTGCCCAGGTGCAAGGCGAGGCGCAGCGCACGTTTGGCCCACTCCTGGACCGGCAGGCCAAGGCAGACCGCATCCGGCTGGTGAGCCACCTGACAGCCGGGATGGTTGGCTGCTTGCTTGAACCAGCTGGGCATGCTGCACAGCTTGTCGCTGAGATCATGCTATGTAGGCATGAGGATTGAAAGCCTTTGTGACCACACACCCCTGTTATGCGTGCAGGTGCTGGGTGTGATGCAGCGATACGAGGCACTGCTGGCGCTGCCCTCACGAGTGCGGCAGCACGCAGAGGCAGGTGACTACGAGCAGGTGCGGCTTGGGCTGGGCTTGAGGGCGCTGGAACAGAGGTCGGTCAGCAGAATTGTGCCAGGAGTGAACAGTGCAGGTTGAGCAGGGGTAAGAGCAGGGCAAGCATTGTCGGCTCTCTGAGGGCAGAGGCGACAGCTGCTATGCTGGCGCAGACCACTGTTTCAACCTTTCCACCGCCACTTCAGGTGGTGGCTGATTATCGCAAGGCGAGGGCACTGCTTGCAGACCAGGCAATTCCAGCCAGCTCCGCTGCAGCCGGTGGCACAAGCCTGCAGCAGGCACAGCAACAGCCTGATAGTGGCATGTGGGGTAGGCTTATGGACGAAATCGACAAGGTGGGCATGCATTTTGGCTGACACGCCTTTACGCCTGGCAGTTTGGCAGTACGGTGTGCAGCAAGTTTTGAGGATGTGGAACAACAAAGCTGATGCTTCCTCTGCGTCTGTGTAACCCGCGCGTCTCCCTGGTTGACATAACCTGCGGTTGGGTTGCCTGAGTTGCCTGGTCTGTGTTTTCCACCACAGGTGGTTAGCTCGGTGGCACATAGCCTGGATGCTGCAGTGCGCAGCGTACAAAGCAGCCCCACAGAGGCGTACGATGCCATCAGGTAGGCCTGCCTGCTCGGTGCGCGGCTGTGCCCAGAGGGGTGGAATGCTGGAAACGTTGGAGACGGAGGCCGACATCATTTCTGCAGGTGTTGCTTGCCGCAGCCAAGCCTATTGCCAAACTCCAAAGTTTTAAATGCCGTGGCCCACAATGCAGGCATCTGTTGGAGCTGCGTGCAGTGGGGGTGCCTGCTGCAGCACACATGGACCCCATCAGGTGGGCGAGGAGCTTTGATTGGCCAGGCTGCATGCATTGCCTAATAGCACATGGGGTTTGCAACTAATTGGCCCAGTCTACACAAGGTATGACGAACAGTGCAGCAAGTCGGCCTAGAGCACTGTGTCTTTCCACTTGTGCCGGTAGCTGCCCACCGCATCTGGCGCAGTGCTTATGTCGAGGCTCAAGAACGGCATGTGCGGTCCATGCTAGAAGGCTGGCTGGCGCAGCACACGGCGCATCTGGCAGGGCTGCTGCAGCAGCAGCAGGAGAGCGCAGAGTTGGAGGTGCGAAATCAGGTCGCATCATGTGCGTAGGAAACCTGCAGTTCATGTTTCCAGCCCGCTGCCTTGAGAGTTGACCTCATGCACGATCTCATGCCCTCTGTTTGCGTTTTGGTTGCAGGCACAAGCTGCGTCGCTGGCTAGCCTGGGTGTCGGCGGGTCGCCAAGCGTCACACCCCTGTCAGCAGCGGCGGCGGCAGGATCGTTCGTTGGCAGCGGCCGCCCCTCACCTGCCGCCTCCCGCCCCTCCTCAGCATTACCAACGCCACGTGGTGGTGGCAGAGACGCTCTGCCTGCTGCCATGGAGGCCGCTGCGGTGCGCTACATCTCTCTCATCACAAGTGGACTCTTCCAGTGGCTGCCCGACTTCTGGACCCTCACACAGCAGCGCATGCCCGGTCTGGCCAGCATTGACGATGCAGCGCCGGCTGTGGAGCGTGGCATGGCGGCGGCAGAGCGCGGCGTTGCACAGCTGCTGCACGTATATCGCTCAGCAGCACAAAAAGTGCTCAATGACCCTGCTGCTTCGGGGTTGAGCCACTGCGGCCTGCTGAGCATCGGCGCCAAACTCGCAGCCTGCTGCGATGCATTGCAGGCTGCACCTGCCGGCGGCAGCGGCGCTGCCGCCGGCAGTGTGGCTTCCCTCTCACCGCCAGCAGCTGTGGTGGAGTGTCTGCGGCAGCTGACTGAGCAGGCACTGCTGGGCAGCCTTGGCCAGTTAGCAACCCACTCTTCGGCCGCAGTCGCAGCACTGTGCGCCACCGAGGATTTCTGCCTCACCTGTGCCAGCAGGCGCACGGGTGCCCCAGCCACTGCCAGCATGGCAAGACTGCAGCAGCTGGTGCAGCAGAGCATGCAGCACTTGCAGGCAGCGCTGGGGGTGGCGGCGCAAGCCGACGTGCAGCCGCTGCACACACTGGCGGCGCCTGCACGGAATGCTTTCCTTGGTTGCTTCTCAGCATTTGCGGCAGGCACTGATGGGGTCGCAGCAGCCATTTTGCAAGATTTAGCTGGCGGAGCAGCCGGCAGCGGGGTTGCTGCACGCGCACTGGCCAGCCACCAACAGGCAAGCTGGTCAACTTACTTTTGCACAGTCATCGAGTGCGGGACGGTTTGCTGGCAGGCCACGTAGGAAGCAATGTACCATTGCTTTCAACCCTGCATGCCCAAATCTTTCCTTACCTGCCCGTCTTTCGACGCAGAGCTTGGCTGCAGAAGCTGTGGTGACAGCAGCAGCCAGCAGCGGTGGCAGGGAGCCGGCAGGCATGTCATCCACGCGCCGCCTGCTGGCACTGTGCACCAACCTGGCTGCTGCACGCAGCCAGCTGCTGCCGTGGGAGTTTAGACGGTGGGCTTCGCTGCTGCAAACAGGCGGAGGCAGCAAGGAGTTGCAGGCTGCTGTTCATGCATGTGCCGCTGAACTGGAGGCTGTGGAAACACGGTTGGCGGGCGCCTACATTGACCACAAGCAGGTGGGTGTGTGGAGGCAGCCACCTGAGCACTTTGCTGTCACTCCCCAGCAAATTGGCAGATGTGCTGCACCAGCCGATTGCTGGAAAACGTTTTGCCACGACACAGTCGCTGCGCTTGCAACTGCCTCAAGCCGTTGTGTTGTTGTGCAGGCGATTCTGGACGAGGTGATGGAGCAGCTGCTCTTCATGGATGGCACCTTGTGGGAGGCAGCACCGCCGCCCACAGGCCTGCGCCCTGTGGTACTGGACCTGATCCACACGCTGGTGGCGGTGCAGGCAAGCGTGCCAGCTCTTGTCAATCGATCGGGACACATACAGCTGCTTCTTGCAATGGTGCCATTCTGAAGTTTGCGGCTTTCACTATATTGCTCTGCTGTGCTCTCTAAAGGTTTTATCCAGCAGCTGCCAAAACGCCAGATTGCTGGTTCAGAGGGTGATGTCCATTTTGCGCGCAATCCACTTCAGGCTGCACCGTGCATACACTGCTCCGCAGACTGAGCTGGCAGCTATTGCACCGGCGTTGCTGGCTGAGGCCGTGGAGGAACTGCTGCTGGGCATGTTGGATGGCTGGGCGCAGGCAAGCAGGGCAATAGGAGGGGGCCTCTAATCTCTGGGGCTTGTGCGCATTGCACGCATGGCAACCAGTGATGTTCGCTAGCCGCTGGCTTGCGGCAGGTGCAGCCTTGAGGGGCAGCTGCTGGCCTGCATACGGCATTGCTGGTTGCGTACGCACCTTGCCCCACTGCGCAGGCTTGCATGTGTGCAACAATGCATGCTTGCTGTGCCCTGCAGGTGCTATCGCAGGGCAGCCCGGCAGCCTCGCCCGGTGGCATGCTGCAGCTGTGGCTGGAAGGCAACTTTGTGCTGGCCGCGCTGGCTGGGATGGGCAGTGATGCGCTGGCTCAGGCCTTCAGCCGCCTTCGCACCGTCTTAGATGCTCGACTGGAAGAAGCTTTGGCGGCAGCCGAGGGTGGTGCCCAGACAGCAACTTTGGTGGCTTGGGCCCAAGGGTGCAGCAACGCGAGATTGGCTGTGCCAACCTGCCGGCAGCGGCTGGAGGGCATGCTGGAGCAAGCGCAAGCCACGGCACACTCTAACCTGACCTCCCTGCGCCAGCTGGCCGCTTCAATATGCTGATTGTACAGTCCCGTTTGCAACAGTAAACAAGCACAAGGATTTCAGGGTTGAACATGGATACAGTTGCAGGTAGTGCAGCAAGCGATGACCAGTGAGACATCATGCTAGAAGGTCAGCAAGCGATGAACAAGCAGGTACCGCAGGCTGGATTTGCACCACCCACTCTGTTGGGTTGCCACTCGCGACCGGCCGGCGGCTTGCGCGCCGGGGGCGGTCTGGAGGGCTGGCGGTCGGCGTCGGTGGAGCGGACGATGTTGACAGCACTGGGTGCTTTGAAGGACCTGTCAATAATGATGTCAGGGCCTGCAGAAGAGACAGAAAGGGGGTCTTGACTGAGAGACCAACCAGCAGAGCAGGTAGCCAGCATGCACGGAGATCAACTGCGCAGCAGCTCGGCACTGCCAGGGACACGCATCACCGACCCAACCAACCGCTGTCTCACACTAGCTGTACCCAGGTGGGCGGGAATGGTGGGCGGGGGATAGTGGGCG
>VIYQ01003047.1:0-11424 GCA_009928355.1 Chlorella sp. CH2018 | reverse complement strand
GGGGCGGGGTTGGGCGGGCGGGCGCGGAGATAGCGCTATGCGTGATGTGAACGATGTGCCAGGTCAGTTTGGGTTGCGCTGTTGGACGGCCTCGGCCACAGCGGCTGCGCATTCCAGCGCACGCCGCGCCCCACCCGCTGACATGAGCTGTGGTTAAACCACAGCTCCAGCTCGTAGGTTCAGGCCTCACGTGCGGCGCAAAGGTGGCGTTGTCGGCCGGGTTGCCGGGCAGCGGCTGCGCGGGGTCGTCGAGTGGGGGCATGGCCAGCGTGCCGCCATTCATCAGGGTTGCAACCACAGTCCAGGGGGACACTTTGTTCCAAGGAATCTCCCAGGTCAGCAGCTGCACGTGAGCATCAGGAGCAGCGGGCAAGGTGCGCAGTGTTGGTCGGGCGGCACGAGCGGCCAAGGGCAGGGGGGCGGGCGTTGGTTAGACTGCGCCAGTGATCGGGCAGCCGACACGTGGCAGGGGGTGTTGCCTGCGGCGCTGGTGAAGCATTGATAGAGGGGCGCAGCGAGCACCGCGTGCTCAAGGCAGGGGCGGCCCTGTGGCCGCCCAGGGAGCGGGGCTGCGGCGTGATCAGCCAGCAAATAAAACGATTGTTCTCCCATGCCCTGCATGCGTGTCTGGATAGTTAACTCAATTCAGCAAATCAAATAAATCAAATTCCCGCACCTCGTGCAGCACGACCCCAAAGGACCACACATCGCCCTTCTCCGTTGCGGAGAAGCCGCCAATCACTTCGGGCGCCTGCCAGCCAGAAGGGAGGCGCAGCTGTGAGCGTGCAGGGCGCTGCAGCGGTAGGTCGGAGGGAGGCTGCAGCAGCAGCAGCAGGAGCAGCATCCGGGCCAGCAGCTGGGCCAGCTCCCTGCCTGCAGCAACACGCCCAGCCGCAACACTGAATCGCATCAAAGCGACTGCACCACTGCATTGCAGCACTGCGCACCAGCCACTTGGGGTTTGCCCCCGCCATGGTGCCGGTCTTGGAATTGCAGCTGTCGGTGCCCTCCACCAGCTTGGACAGGTTGAAGTCTGGGCACACAGTTTCAGAGGACAACAGCACAACAGTCTAATTTGGACAGGCTGAAGTCTTTGAAGTCCGGAGGCATGTTCCCACGCGTGGCAACAGCACGGCAGTCACACAGGCGGCCGCAGCAGTGCTGTTGCAGCAGTGCTGTTGCAGCAATGTGGCATCCCGTGGGCACTGCGATGCATTGTGGTATTCAACAAGAACATGCACCGTGGCCCATCTGTTCCCAGCACGGCCGCAAAACCTGCCAGCTTGACACTGCATCTTCTTAATCATGGCAATGCATGCGTCCTTCAAAGGTACAGCATTTAAACTGCAAGCTCGATCCATAATCAACAGCTGCTCACCCGCCACCTTCACGCGCCACACTTGGTCCACCAGCAGGTTGGGGGACTTGAGGTCGCGGTGCACGATGCCGCGCTTGTGCCTGCATGGTGGCGGGGCCGGGGAGGCAGGCGGCATGGTACTGGGTTTGCATGTGCATACGCATGGCAATTGCAGCTCGCTTTGGGTGTGGCAGGTTGCGCATACGTGCTGGCCCTGTTCAGGCCAGCCAACAGGGCGCGGCAGCACAGGCGGTGCCAGCAGGCGGCAGGGAAGGAATGCACTCACAGGTACAGCATGCCCTTTGCAGCATCAAGCGCCTGAGGGGAGCGGGACGGGCAGCGGGGAGGCAGTGATACTGTCGGATGTGGCACCATTTGATCCTGTTGGCTGTGGCACCACTCAAACAGAAGCGTCTCTAGCAACACGCGATCAGCAGCAGCAGGCAGAGCAGGCCCTGCAGCTGCTGCTGACTGAAACAAGGACAGGCAGGCCACACAAGCTGCCCTCAAGCCAAACGCCGGGCAGGCCACACGAGCTGCCCTCCAACAACAAACGCCAGGCAGGCCACACGAGCTGCCCTCAAGCCAAACGCCGGGCAGGCCATACACACACCATGTTGAGGCGGCGCGTCCAGCTCAGCTGTGCGGCCTTGGCAGGGGAGGACTTGCCCGCCTTGAGCACATCTGTCAGGCTGCCCTTGCCGCAAAACTGTGTGCAGGGGGAGGGACAGCAGGGCACACTAATTGGCATGATGAATATTCCAGTTGTTCAGGTGCTTTGTGAAGGTGCTGTCCTCGCCAGCCAGGCCGCCCATATTGCACGGCTGTGCAAGGGAGCAGGCGCGACGCTGTGGCTGGCCACCGCGGGGAGTGCAGCAGCATGCAGCGCGCCGTGCACAGACAGCCGAGAGGCTGCCAGCACGGCCACGAAGCGGCAAGCACAGCCACTCGTTAGGGGGAGTTTGAGAGAGAGAGCAGCAAGGTTCCATAGAGAGAGTTGAAAGGCACACCACATTGGAAGGCACAGCAAGTTGGGGGAAAACCAGTACATAGCGGCAAGCACAGCACACCTCAGTGATCATGGCGGGCGGGCAGGAGCAGACGCCCATGAACTGAATGCAGGGGCCGGGGGAAGGAAGGCGAGGAGGAGACAGTAAGCAGTGAGTGGCGCGCCATCGGCGCTGAGCAGCTGCCGCCAGGTCTACGCATGCCTCGTCCTGCCTCATCTTAGCGCTGCAAGGCTCTAGAGAGCGCGAGGCCGAAGAAACCTTGCAGATCGTACAGGCGCAGGAAGCATGCATGCATGCATGCATGCGCGCCTCCCACCCACCTGCACTATGTTGGGGTGCCGTAGGCTGGCCATCAGCGAGCACTCCTGCAGTGTAGCCGGAGAGGGGCCGAAATTAGGTTCAGTTGGCAGGTTACAGGCTTGTGGAAGACGAGGCGGCGGCAGGGGCTTGGCTGCCACCTCTTGCCCAGCCATTGCCGTGGGGGCAGGGCGCCAGCAAAGAAAACAGGCTTGAGCAGACGGCCCAGCTGTGTGGGATCACCACCACAGCTGGCAACACGAATGCTAGGCAGCATGCCCTCGGCTTGTGCAGGTGGGCCAGCACGGCGTTGGAGAGCGCGCCCCACACCCTCGAGCGCAGCAAGGCAATGCAAACGGGCGCAGCAGTATGCCCTTGCCTTGTGCAGGTTGACCAGCACCGGGTTGGACAGGGTGAGCGAGCTGTCGTTCACGTTCTCTAGGTCCAGCAGCACCTTGACAGCCTGCAACCAAACAAGCAATAGCGACGCGTGGTGTAACAGACCGCTTACGATCATACAGCATAAAGTTGGAAGGCAGGCCGGCAGGGCAAGGCGCAAGTCCGGGACCGCCAAACCAGCTGCTCAGCACGCCCAGCGCACAGCACAACGCACCACCAGGGTCTCGTGCCACTTGGCCTTGTAGACCTTGCCAAAGCTCCCCGCGCCGCTGCAAACCCAATGAACACGCGCCTTGGTTCAAGACAGGGTCGTGCCAGCTTGCACACAGCTTGCAGAAGAGGCGAGCGTGCATTGGGAAGCAGGTGCACTTTTCTGCCGCTCGCAGGGAGGGCGAGCTGGCCGCCGATGGCCAATTCTTGCACATTCCACCTCTGATGTCAGCCATTTCAACCCCATCTATGCTGCCCAGCCAGCCCGTGACAAGCCCTCAGCATCCCCCTGCCCTTACATCGACTGCAGCAGGCTGAGCTCCTTGTAAGAAATCTCCCAAGGTCTGTGTGCATTTGAGGGAGGGGGAGGCGGCAAGTGGTAACCCCCCGCATTCACTGCACTGTGAGCAGCCCGCAGACATCCTGGTTCATACCAAGGAAAAGAGAGGGTGGCAGCCGCCCTGCCATGCTCCGACTGCCTGCATCTGAGCCAGCCCAGCTGCGGCCACGGGCTCCAGGCGACGCGCGCCTCTTGCAAGTGCAGCGCACACTGCAGCACCCTGCAACAGCGCACCTGATATCAACCATCAGGCTGCCTCCAGAGGAACCAAGGGTGGAGGTCCTGGTGGGGGGGCTGCTGCTGCTGACAGCGGGCAGCGCCGCTTTGGTCACGCCGCCGCCGCTGCCGCCGCTGCTGATGTGGCCTGCGAGACGCACAGCGCCATTGCTGACGCCGCTGCCGGTTTGTGCGGCGGTGCCGCCGCTGCGCCCACTGCCCGCGCTGCCCTGCTCCGCCCGCTGTTGCTCGGCATGCTGAGCCTGCTGCGTGGGCTGCTGTGCGGGCTGCTGTGCCTGCTGCACCTGCGGGGCGGCTGGCGGCGCTCCTGTCAGCAGTGTGGAGCCACCACATGTGGCCAACTGGCTGCCAATCCAGGACAGCAGGGGGTCCTCTGACAGAGTGGTGCTCTTGCTGCAGCGGAGAGGAGTTGGTGGAGGGGTTTGGGTGAGTCAAGGTGACGCAGCAAAGCTTCACCTCGCCGCAGCAGTTCGGCAGGCATGCAACCTGAGCAACAGCCACTCGCCAAGGGCAAGTCAAGCACCCAGCAACACAGCAGCAGCAGCAGCAGCAGCAGCAGCAGCAGCAGCAGCAGCAGCCCACTCACGTCTGCAGGCCGTCGCTGCTGGAGGCCGAATGGATCTCGGCTGGACCCTCCTGGCCGGGCAGCGGCAGGGAAGGCATGCCGCCTGCCCCATCCTGAGTCACCAGCTGTGTGGTAAGGGGCAGCGAGGGCACGGCTGCCACCCCCGCCTGCTGCTGCGCTTGGAGGGTCAGTTCTTCTGTGGGCAAGCAAGGTGATCGCTCTGGCGGAGCGGGCGACGGCGCCCGGCTGCGCTGCTGCGCCTGCTGTGCCTGGCCGCTTGTTGGGGCCGTCCCATTGCCGGCGCCGCCCTGGTGCATCCACCAGCCAGGTGCCCCCAGCGCATCGCCCACCATGCTCATCGTGCCGGGTGGGGCAGAGGGTGAGGGCGAGCTCAGAATCTCAGCTGGCTGGCTGGCGGGTGGCGGCAGGCTGGCCGAAGTCCCCGGGAAGCCCAACCCCCTGCTTGCCGCCGCAGGCGTGCCTCCACCCGGCAGCCGGCCGGCCGGCGAGCGGTCGCGTGCCTGCGGCGCCTGCGGCGTGGCCACCGCCGCCGGTCCGCTGGCGCTGACCGCCATGGGCTGTTCAGCCTGGGGTGTCACCGGCAGGTTGGGTGTGCTGGCCCAGGCATTGAGCGGCGGGCTGCTTGCTGCGGGCGCCTGCGCACCCTGCCAGCCCAGCGGCGGGTAGGTGGGCGGGTAGCCCTGGCGCTGCAGCGGGGAGGGTCCCACCCCAAAGCTAGGCGACACACGGCCAACAGGTGTGGCTGGGCCAGGCGAGTTCCGAGGGGAGGGGCGGGCACCTGACGGCGGCCCCCCTGCCGGCAGCTGCCCGCTGTGCCGCGGCCCGCCGGCGCTGCTGGCGCCGCTGTAGAGGTGGGTGCTGGACGGCGGCAGCAGGCTGTCCAGCTGCACGCTGTTGTGCCGCGGCCGGCCCTTGGCGCGCATGAGGGCCGCGGTCTGGTGGAAGCCGTTAGCCGCCGCCACATCGATGGGCGTCTTGCCCTCCGCATTCTTCACATATGGATCCGCGCCGCTGCGAACGAGTAGGACAAGGCAGCGGTAGAGAGGGTGGGCTGACAACTCAGGAGTGTAGATGGGGGTTCATAATACGGCCTTGTGCAAGCCGACGCTAGCGCATGTGACCAGCACAGATGGCTGCAAGTGCCGACCGGGCATGCAAGCAGCAGTCGCGCGCCTCCAGCCAGCCTTCTCGGCATGCGCACGGCTGCCCACCCCCACCTCTCCAGCAGCGCAGCCACTGCATGCCCCGTGCCGTGCTGCGCCGCGGCATGCAACGGAGAGCCTCGTAGCTTGGTCACAGCATTCACATCGGCGCCCGCCTTGACCAGAACCTGGGGAGGAGTGGGTGCAGGCGGCGGTCCATGCTGAGCTGCAGGCCGCCGGCTGTCATGCGCACGTCTACCATCGCCACATGGGGCAGAAAACACATGGCGTAGAAGGCAGAGGTGCAGCGAACGACGTGCCCGCACCTTGATACAGTCGGCCTGGTCACCGCGTGCGGCGGCATGGAGCAGCGTTCCACGGCCGCCTTGCCGATCCAGTGCACACGGGTTGCCGCCGCGGGCCAGCCACCGCTCTAGCTGCTTCACCTGGCCTGCGGCAGGGCGGTCGGAGCGGACAGGAGGGCTGATGAGCAGCAGCGGGCAGGGCTGGGCCACTGATGGCAGCGGTTCCAGCCAGGTGGCACGAGGTGTTTCCGAACACCCAAAGCTGCGCTGCGTCAGCAACAGGAACAGGCAACCTCGGGCTTGCTGCGAAACAAAGCACACCAGAGGGTTTGCACGCGCACCGCTGAGGCAGAGCAGCCAGGGATCTTGTTCAGCATCTTTGGAGCTGGAGCAGCCCATCCGCCACTGGGCGGCAAGCCACGCCGGGTGGCGCGCTCCTTGCGACGGCGCTCACAGCGCCTACTGCCTTGCCTGCCACCAGCGCTCCGGCTGCATGCAAAGGCCAAAGAGGGCACGCTGGGGCGAAGTGGCAGGTCAGGCGGGCGGGCCGCGTTCTCAAGGCTGTACAGGCACAGGCGGCAACGCCGCCGCCACTCTGGGTGGCGAGGCGGCGGCGGCTGGCCAGGGCGGCGAGCATGGCGGCTCCGCGCTGAGCAAGGCACCGCTGCGCCGATCATGGCGCACGCAGGCTGGGCTGCGGGGCGGGCAAGGGCTGGGCGCTTGGCACTGGGACTCTGTGCAGCCTCACCGCTCGGGTCTCCACTCGCTGTTATATCACGCAGGTGTCGATCAGCCGCCACTGGTCGCAGCTGGTGCTGCCCTGCACGGCCGGCTCCCGCTCGGGAGACAGCCTGGCGCTCCCAGGCTTCGCGCTGGTGTGTGCGCAATTAGACGGAGACGTTGCTGGCGCACGGGACTGACGTGAGCCGTCCAGGGGTGGCCCACACCGGCAGAGCGCGATGTGGGCGGCGGCACGGCGGAAGCGTGCAGGGGAGGCGGTCCACGTCTGCGCTTGCTGGCTCCACTGCGTGCTTACATTGGGTCCTGTGCAGTGCTATCCTTGAAATTGTACTGGCGGTGAGTTTCAGGGGGGTACCAGGGCGGCGGGGGGCCCAGAAAACGACGGCTGTAGGAACCTAGGTGGGTGGGAATCGTAGCTAGCGGGGCGGGCTGCCCGTGTTCACGAGCAAGCAGTGCTGAGGTCAGCAACGACGCAGCAGCACAACACGTGCATGCACAGCAAACGGGTGCGGTGTGATGAGTTCATGCGGTATTGCAAAGCGGACGGATACTAGTTGGATTCTGCCGTGAGGAGGGCGCTGCCGCCGCTGCCAGGGCCGCCGCCCGCCCTGGCGTCATCGTTTGTTGCCTTGGCATGAGCTTCCAGCATGGCCCGGATTTCGTGGATCACCTCTTCGAAGCCGGGCCGGTCCTCGGGCCGCTGCGCCCAGCACCGCCTGCGACAGGGGTGGGGAAAGGGGGGAAGGAGCGGCTGATGGGAGAGCAGAGGAGGGGTTGGGCAGAGTTGGGAAGCACGGAGTTGGGAAGCACGGAGTGGTGGCAGGGGGGGTGGCCGTCAAGGTGCACGTGGTGCTGCCCCAGCAGCATGGATGCATCTCAACTTGCCGCACGGCTGGCAACCTGTGCAGTGCGGCAGACATCGCAGCAAGCGCAAGCGCGGCCACCCTCACTTCATGAGCGCCACATAGGCGTCCAGGCCCTGGAAGGCGTGTGTGTCGAAGCCGGGCAGCTGGTCGCGGGGCGGCACCTCCAGCCGCACGCCATCCATCAGCTTGCCCACCAGCTGCGAGGAAGGGTGGAGTGGGGCAGAAAGCATGGTCAGCAGTTGACGCAGCATGAAGGCATGAAGCAAGGCAGGCAGCAGTGGGCACAGAAAGCGGCAACGCAACAGCACACAGAGGCCACTCACGCTCCAGGGGCCCACGTGCGGCCACGGCAGCTCCAGAGTCACTGCGGGGGAGCAGGCAAGGCAGGGCAGCGTGAAGACAGGCAGCGCTGCTGGGTCACCCACAACCAGCGTCCCTGTGCAGCGGCAAGCTGTGTGCAGCTCCAATCCGTGAGCAGCGCAGCCCTCCTAGAGGCAGTCATTAGTTGAGCCCCTTGACGGTTGGTTGAGACACCGCTTCACGCATTGAAAGAGACATCCATCGACACATTGATTGGGACCCCCTCAATGCAACTCACGGATCTCCCACATCACCACGCCCTGCAGGGCAGCAGAAACGAGAGGCAAAGGGTTGAGATCAGAGAGCGCCTGAGGTTGTCACGTAGCCAGGAAGGGGCGCTGCACCTGAGCAGCGCGACCCTTGCGCGCAGCGGCAGAGCAGATAAGCAAGCTCATGCTAGCCCTGCAGCGGACTCGCCCAGCTGAACACATCCGATGCCCAGGTCGCGGCCTCGCCGTTCAGGATCTCGGGGGCCTGTCAAACGCCACCACAAACGCGAAGCAGCATGTGGGCGGCTGTCAGAAACGTGGTCTACCTTGGAGGCAGATTAGAGAGGAGTGGGCCCGCCACACCACTGCAGCGCGGCCATGGCAATGCATCGACCAGCCCAGTTTCATGCTTCCCGCACACTCCCACCTCCAACACCCTCCCCACCCACCAGCCAGCGTGGGTTCATGTTGGCGATGGTGCTGCGCCCGCTGCCGGTGTCGGTGTCCAGGATCTTGGACAGGTTGAAGTCTGGGCAGGGGGTGTTGGGCAAGGCGGGCAGAGAATGTTGGGGTGCAAAGGATTGCGACGTGTCGCTTGCAGTCTGGGGTTGCAGCTGCAAGGATCACAGGCCAGGTGCGACCATCCGCACAGCATGGCAAGGCGCAGGCAGCAGCGCCCACCCGCCACCTGGACTGTCCACGATGTGAACCAGCACCCACAGGGCGCCGCTCACTCTCTCACGGCCGGTTCAGAACCCAGACCACCAACAACTGCGCACCCGCCACTTTGACCTTCCAGGTGGCCTCCACCAGCAGGTTGGGTGACTTGAGGTCGCGGTGCACGATGCCCTTCTTGTGCCTGGGCGTGAGGAGTGAGGGGCAGCCACGCGAGCAGGGAGAGGGTGGGTTGGCAGGCAGGCATTGGACCAATGGGTGTGTTGCAAACAAAGCGGGGCCATGGAGGCCCTGCTTGGACTGCACCCCGGAACCCTGCAGCCGGCAAACCACTCCTCGACTCCGCTCACAGGAACAGCACGCCCTTTGTGGCATCCATGCAGGCCCCAAGAAACAGCTCGAAAACGTTCTAAACAAGAACAGCTACTCACAGGTACAGCATGCCCTTTGTGGCGTCCAGCGCCATGTTGAGGCGGCGCAGCCAGGTGAGGTGCTGCATCTTAGCAGGGGCGCCCTTGGCGGCACGCAGCACATCCGCCAGCGAGCCTCGCGCACAGTACTCTGCAGGGGTGAGAACGGGGGCTTTGTGCCAGGTTGGCAGGTCAAGTCCAAGCATATGGCCAGGCTGCATTACAGAGGTGGCCAGGGCTGTGGGACAGTGGAGAGTTCCCCGGCGCAGGCATGCGCAGGCAGGGGCAGGCACGCGTGCAATTGGGCAGCAAGGACGCAGATGTGAATGCAGATCAGGGCCAGCCCGTCAAACTGCACCGGCAGCCCCTCTGAACTGCACCGCCTGCGCCGCTCACCCGTGATCATGGCGGGTGGGCACGTGCTCACACCCATGAACTGCAGGACAGCCAGGGGACGGAAACACGAGGGCATGTGGAGTGGTTGAGTAGGGTGGGACAGCTGTCAAAGCATGATGACTGGCTTCTTGCAACCGCCGGCCCGCGCTGCTGCGGCGCAGCGCAGCACAGGTAGGCCTGCAGCACGGTAGTCAAACAGCCCTTTACCCCCCATGCCCACCTGCACAATGTTTGGGTGCCGCAGGCTGGCCATGAGGGCGCACTCCTGCGAGGGGAGCAGGGCCAAACAGAGGGAGACATTGAGGGGCAGGCCAAACACATGCCCAACGCGAGAACCACCACAACAACGCCTCAGCGCGGCATGCTGGGCAGTCTGTCGCCCAGCCACAGCACAGGGACCGGGCACTCCTTGCCTTTTGCAGGTTGAAGCGGATTGGCTTGGAGAACAACCACTGCAGCCACAGCACAGCGCAGCAGGCCTTGCCTTCTGCAGGTTGAACAGGATGGGGTTGGAGAGCGTCCACACCGCATCGGGACCCGCCGTCTTCTGCGCCTCCTCCAAGTCCAGCAGCACCTTGACAGCCACCAGCGTCTCATGGAACTGCAGCACGGTTGCATGGAGAGTGGATGGGATCAGCCGGTTGGCAGGTTGGCCGCTGCTCGATGCAGCAGCAGCAGCTGCAGAAGATGTCGCTGCAGCAGCAGTCATCACCGCAGCAGCCGTCGTCGCTGAGCAGCAGCCCAGCACGCAGCAGCACGCGCCGCTGCACTGCATGCCAGCAGGCAAGTGCCACTCGACTGATACCAGCTTACCTTTGCAGCGTACACCTTGCCGTACGAGCCTGCATGTCAGGGAAGAGCGCAGATGGGCCATTGGTGCCAAGCACCTGTGGCATCCCCCGCACGCAGTCCTGCAGCACTCGGTACACCACTGCTGCGCCTGCAGCAGCGCCGCAAGCGTGGGCAGCGGCTGGCCGGCACGGCCTGTCTGCCAGCTGCAGTGTACAGTTATTTTCACATCATCTTCTGCCAGCTGCAGTGTGCTCCTCCATGCCCGCATGCTCACCCTCTCCAATGATTTTCTGCATCTTCAAATCCTCAAAGTTCACAGTCCAGGGCCTGGGACGAGCAAAGGGGAGGCGAGGCAGTCCGTCAAATGAGCAAGTGCGGCCATGAATCAGCTCACATCTGGCGACCAGCAAGGGCGGCTGCTGAGTGAGCAGGAACCTGTCTAGAGGCCCCTGGCAACGGTGCCGTGTGCGCACATTGGCTGAGCTCCCTTCACCGCCACGAGCACCAAATGCACGCATTGCAGGCCATCGAATGGCCGGTGCTGCCCGCCCGCGTTGGAGCAGCCCGAATTGCTTGCACAGATCCAACTGGCAGCCACCCACAACCCACAGCACGCGCCTGATGTCCACTGCAAAGCTGCCAGCGCTGGAGCGGCGCATCGAGGTGCTGACAGTGCTGGTTCCGCTGCCCTGGCCAGCCAGGGATGCCGAGGGCTGCGGGCTGAGGCTGTCCTCGGTGCGAGACGGCGCCGTCGCCTGCTGCACGTGCTGCACCTGCTTGGCACGCTGCGTGCGCTGCGCCATTGCCAGCGTGGCAGCGCCCAGCTGCACCGAGCCGTTGGGGTGGGGGCCGCTGTCGCACGGCCGCGGCCGGCTCAGCATGGCTTGCCGCACAAAGTCAAGGAGAGGGTCGCTCAGCACCGAACTGCTGCTGCTGCGGGCAGAGTGGAAGGTCAGGGCAGGGATGGTGCGGCAGTTGAGCGGGATGCAGGGGCGGTGGGTGCATCTGTGCCCATCAATTGGCATGCATTGTCGATATCCCGGCAGGTGCCACACCGCCCCTCTGCCGACCCCCGAAAAGCCTCCCCGCCCC
>VIYQ01003042.1:0-11357 GCA_009928355.1 Chlorella sp. CH2018 | reverse complement strand
ATGGATGCAATCAGGCTGGGGCGGGCGCCCAGGCGGGTGGGTGGGAGGGGGGCTGCCGCCACCCCCCTTGCCACCCCCTGAGCTCCGAAGAGCAGATCTGGATGCACCAGCGTTGCCTGTTTGGTGCCTGCTGCTGCATTCAATGCACGATCGTGTGCACCGCAGCGAATCCAGGCGGCATACATACTTTGTTTCTGGCCGCGCGAGGTCGCTTCGGCTTCACCGCCACCACACCGCCCGCCGTCGCCCGCCAGTACGCCGCCGCGGTGGGCGCGCCGCCGCGCTTCCCTTGGGCCACCACTACACGATGGGCAACGTGCTGGCGCCAGCGCCTGCGCCGGCAGCTGCGCCAGCCCTTCCTGTCATTGAGGAGGAGCCCGACTGCGCTGCCATGCTCGGGGCGCACTTCAGCCGCCAGGTGCGCTGCCTCAACTCGTTTCCCTGCTTTGCCCTGCTGTGAGCGGACGCATGCCCACAGTCAAAGCAGGACCTACCTTACAGAGCTTCCTCCTGTGACGGAGGCGTGAGTGGGCGGAGCTGTGCTGCTGCCGGCAGGCGGCGGCGGCTAACCCGGGGGAGGTCTTAGCAGGGTTGACGTCGCAGGTGGCAACGCATTGCCCTGTTTTCCCGTTCTGCCTGCAGGCCCAGCACTCCACCTGGCCGCTGCGGGCAGCGACGCGCCGATGGGGTGCCGCCGACGCGGCAGCCTCACTGAGCGGCAGCGGCGGGGGAGGCAGTCTGCCACCCACCGACGCCACCGGCATCACAGCACTGCACGTGGCAGCGGCAAGCGGCTGGGATGAGCTGCTGGACTGTCTGCTGGAGGTGGGTGCTGAAAGAGGGCGCCAGCACCCAGCACCCAGCTTTTCGCCAGTCGACCTGCTCCATCCTCCGCCTGCCGCCCATCCACTGCCCATCATGTGTGGCTCACTTGCTCGGTCCTCTTTGCCTGCAGACTGGCCGCCTGGGCGTGGACGCTGCCAGCCGAGCCGATGGCTACACACCGCTCATGCTGGCTGCGGCCTGCGGCAGGCGGCACGCTGTTGAAGCGCTGCTGGCACACGGAGCAGACGTCAGCAAGCGAAGCCGCAGAGGCGCATCCAGGTGTGTTCGGGATGACTGGGTTCGCTGTTGGCCTGGGCATGTTGCCCCCTGCCGCCCTCCGCATGCCAGCATTGGCTGTTAATGCTGTCTCACTGCAGCACCCCCACCACCCCTGCTCCACCCCACAGCCTGCACTTTGCCGCACAGACGCCACAAGGCCAGGGCGTGCTGGCCGCGCTGCTGACGCACCCAAGCTGCACCCCCGCGCTGGTACGGCAGCCAGGGTTCCGCGACCGCTCACCCCTCGTGCTGAGTGTGCTGACTCACGGCAGCCCAGCCATTGTGCGGCAGCTGCTGGCGGCCGGGGCCAACCCCAGCGAAAGCGTGGAGAGCATGGGGCGCGCGTCAGGTGAGCAATGGTTGGGGTGTGTATACGACGTCAGTTGAGCGAGCAGGCTGCTGCCTAGACGTTGCGCACGCCTTAAGCTTCTGTGCTGCGTTGCATGCCCTGCCGCAGTGCTGCACACGTGTGCCCATCTGGCTCGCCTGGACGCCATGCGGGAGGTCATCCAGGCTGGGGGCAACGTTAATGCAGTCGCAGTGGACGGCATCACTGTCACGCAGGCACGCGGCATTGGGAGCGGGGGCCGCGTTCATGTTTGGCACCCACTGCCCGTGCACGCCACTGCCGTGCTGTCTCGCCCGGCCACAATTTGCTCTGCGCTCTGCTCTGACCCCCCCAGCAGGAGGTGTTTCTGCAGCCGCCCAACCAGCGCTTCACAGAGGCGGTCAAGCGCCAGATGTTCACCCTGCTGAGGGATGCGGGAGCGAATGTCGGGGCGCGAGTCACCGGCAAGGAAATCACAGGCATGTGTGGGGGCCACGTCGAGCGTGTGTGTTGGGACCGCTGCTTGAGAGGCATGTGGGTGCTTGGCCACCTCAGCAAGGCACCTGGTTGACCTGCCCCCCGCTCCCACGACCCGTGTGCAGTGCTGCACTTTGCGGTGGCGCAGTGCAGGGAGGAGGCAACTGTGAATCTGCTGCTGGACTCAAACATCGACCTAACATGTGGTGGGTTGTGGCCATGCCTCTGGGGACGTCTTTTGCCAAATGCTGCACCAGCAGGTTGTTGGCCCTTGGGCGTTTCCAGCCTGTGCTTGCTGTGATCTCTTCGTGCCTGCGCAGCGTAGAAGGTGACACAGCCTGCAGCCACAGACGCTGCGCCACCTCGCCCCTGCTCGCCTGCAGGCATCAACGAGCCCGTGCTACTGGGGGACCTGCGGGGCCACAACACGCTGCTGCACCTGGCGGCCAGCCGTGGCTGGGGCCGCTTGGCTGAAGCGCTGCTGAATGCAGGTGGGCTGGATGGCCAGCTCAGCATGAGCTGGGATGCTGCCTGCAGACATGGAGGCGCCCAGACGACATCAGCCTTGTGCTGTTGTCGCACGTGTTCATGCAAGTCAGTCCCACTGCTCCCTGCTGCCAAAACCGAACCTGCGTGTGGCATCGCCCTTTCGGCGTCCCTGCAGGCGCTGACAGCTCTGTGCGCAACAAGGACGAGCTTCTGCCGCTGCACTCGGCCATACTCGGCCGCCGGCACGCAATGGTGGCGCTGCTGCTGCGCCATGGCGCGGTAAGCTGCACACCATGACCTGATGGCATTGCAGTTGTATGCGGCTGCCTCCTGCGCCCAGTGGGCTGTTGTGCACAGCTGCAGCATGCCTTGTTGCAAATGATGTGGTGGCCATGATGGAGTGGGAATTGTGCAAGTATTGGCCCAAGACGTATACTCATCAGCACTCTTTGCCACTGCCGCAGGACCCGCTGGCTCGCTGCCCAGACCTCTACCCCTCGTTTGCGGACTGGAAGCTGCGCATGGGCGTGCAGGCGATGCAGGTGGGGGGGTGCAGCAGGAGCAGTCGGGTGGGCAGGGAGCCTGGTCACTGTCGGCAGCTGCGGTGCTTGCTGCGCACAGCGTTGCTTGCCGCCTGCTGCCCACATAGCGATTAGCTGCCCCACCCTATCGCCGTCCGCTCCTGATAACCCGCTGCAGGAGCTGATGCAGGGTCAGGGCGGGGGCGCGCTGCAGGGCGCCATGTTTGCCCAGCTGCTAGGCATGGACCCCAACAACGCAGCCAGCGATGAGCTCACCCTCACGGCCGTGGACCTGGCCTGCTGCGTGGCCCGGGACATCCCGACTGTGGAGGCGTTTGTGGAGCGCGGGGTGCGCCCCTCTGAGGAGGCGCTGCGCCTGGCGGAGCATGCGGTGCCCATGATGAGGTGCGGCTGGGTGGGGTGGGGCTGGCTCCCGTTTGCACCATGCTGCTGCTGCATTCTCAAGCTTGCCGGCATGCTTTTGAGGCGTGTAACGCTGCACTCGGGGCCCACAAGAGCAAGCTCAGGGTGCGAGGTTGCCTGACCTGGCTTCATGCCCCTGCTCCTGCTTCTATGCTTGCAGGGCGGCTGTGGAGCGCCCGCTGTGGACGCCAGAGCTGCACCGCCGCCTGCCCCTGCGCTTCCGGGAGGCAGCCCGCGAGCTGCTGCTGTGCCTGAACCGCCCAGTGCGTGGCAGCGACGGCCGTGCGGTGACCCTGACGCCAGATGCGGTGGCAGCAGTGCTGCAGCAGGCTGCCTTCCCACTGTTCGCCTGGGCGGACGCTGCCTGGTTCGAGGCCCAGACGGTGCGCCCTCCGGCACGCCGCTCGGCAGCCCAGCAGGGCCAGCAGCCAGGCCAGCAGCAGGGGCAGCAGGGCCAGCAGCCAGCGGCTGGACCACCTCCGCCCCTGGGCCTGGCTGGCCTGGCCGGCATGATGCCAGGGGCGCAAGTTGTCCAGCCCGGGCAACCCATGCCGCCGATTGCTCAGGTGGGGATGTGGAAAGAGCAGCTGTTGTCGGGCAGCTGTTTTTTTGTCGAATGCTGGGTTTACACTAAAGTGGGCTGCATGTGCAACAGAGTGTGCACTGCCCCCCTGCCCTGCAGGCAATTGCAAACGCGCTGCAGCAGCAGCTGCCGCCAGGCGTAGCCCCGCCACAGATTGTGGTGCTGCCCGGCCCGCCCCCGCCAGCGCTGGCCGCCCAGCTTGGTGCCATACCAGCCCACCCCGGCCAACCTGCTCCACAGCCTGGCGCTGCTGCCGCTGCCGGTGCTGGCGCAGCTGGTGGCGCCAACGGTGCTGGTGCAGCAGCGGCGGGTGCTGCCGGCGCTGCAGCCGCCGCGGCTGCCGGTCCTCCTGCCGGCGGCGTTGCTGCCCCAGGGGGGGCCGCCCTGATGCAGCACCAGCAGATGCCTATGGGCCCAGGCCAGCAGCTGCACGTCATGCAGGCAAGTGCCGGTCGGTCTGATGCGCTGGCAGTTGGTGACACCGACTTGGGGATGCGTCTTTGCAGCAAGCACCTGCAGCAGTGCGGCCGTCGATGTGTGGCCTTGACATCTGCTCCTAGCCTGGCACTCACTGCTGATTGTGATATGTGCTGCCCTCTCCCTTCCCCTCCCGTCCCCTCCCGGCAGTTCCAGCTGGACATGCCGCCCGGAGGCCCCGCCGCCGCAGGCCCCGCCATGCTGAACCAGATGATGCAGCTTGTGATGGAGCAGCTGCTGGAGCCCAACGGCCCTGCCGCCGGCCTGGCTGCCGGCCTGGGTGGTCCTGGCGGCGGCCTAGGTGCCGGCTTCCCGCCGCCCCATTTCCCGTTCATGTTCGACTTGAACGAGCTGGGCGAGCTGTTCTTCGATGATGAGGAGGAGGAAGAGGAGGAGGATATGGTGGAGGAGGAGGAGGAGCTCTCCGATAGTGATGTAGAGGGAGCTGCTGGTGAGCCTGGCACGGCGGGGGTGCGGTAGATGCAGCCGGGCGGGTGGGAAGGCCTTGCGAGCATGTACTTGCATGGACATGATGTGGGAGGTGCTTTGTTTAGCAGGCTGATGTGTGCAACCGCCCCCTCCTTATGCAGGTGCCCCTGCAGGGATGGAGCAGCCTGCCGCTGGCGCTGCTGCAGCCGCCGCCGCCGCGCCTGCTGCCGCTGCGCCCACAGATGGCGCCGGCACTGCACCAGCTGGGGCAGTGCCCCCTGCTGCCGCGCCTGCAGCGGCGGTGTCCCCCACTGCTGCGCCTGTTGCGGCGGTGCCACCCGCTGCCGCGCCCGCGCCCCCAGCTGCCACGGCGGCGGGCGGCGCGGGGCCCAGCAAGCGGCGCAAGGATGAGGGGGATGGCAGCGACCCTGCCGGTGCCTGCCGCTACAACTTGCGCTCCAAGCGGCCGCGCAAGGAGTAGACGAGCCTGCCTTGTAGCTGAACGTTCGCATGCACGCACATGCAATGGCGCCTTGCCTTTGTACAGAACGAACGACTGTCTGGACACATTTCTACCCATCTGCCGCCCCTGTGCGGCTTTTCCCATCTCTCTGCTCATGATTTGTACAGCTCATGCAAAGCGCCATCCGTTTTCTCACAACCCGCCTACCCTGTCCTAATCCGCTTGCAAATGAATGCCCTTGACCTTGGATGCCTCTGCCTGCCAAGCCCCGCACCGCCTTGAATGCCTTACAACCGTCCGGTGCCAAATCTGTGTATGGAGGAACGTGTAAACATAGCGACATGCAGGCAGACAAACATGTAGAGTGAAAGGCATGGTGCATATGGCAGAACAGTTTCAACGCTGGGCAACTGCTGTGGCGGGGTGCCGCAGCATTGGGAGCGGTTGGGAATGGCACGCCTCCTATGCCGGTGAGCTGCCATCAAAGCGCTTGTTGGCCCCCACCGCCATTGGTGGCGCCGGCAGCGGGAAGCTGGCCGGTGGACGCGCCGGGGATGTGTAGGGGCTCTGGAAGCGCGAAGGGGGTGTGCGGTATCCAGCTGCTTGCGGCGAGTCGGACTGTGGGCCAGCAGGCTCGTTCCGCTGGCGCTGCGGCAGCAGCGGCTCCCTCCCGTCGTCCTCGCCCGCCCAATACCGGTCCCTGCAGCGGGCCGAATGGGCAGTGGGTGCTCAGAGTTTGCCGGGCATGCGAAGGGGAGTGCCAAATGCCGGACCGGAGCAATGCCAATCACAAACACCCGCTAGCGAGCGAGCGAGCGTTAAGCCACGCTCTCCACCACACTCCCGCTCTCACCAGGGATGCCGCTGCCGGGCGGGGCAGCAGGCGTACGCGCTGCCCAGCACCGCCGCTGCCGCTTGCAGCACCAGCCACAGCCCTGCCAGCCCCGCCGCCAGGCTGCTGTGTGCATCCGTCCAAGCCAGGATGGCTTGCAGCGTGTACGTTTGGTCGCGGTCGGCAAGCCGCCGCAGCTCGCTGGGGTGCTCGACGTACGCCCACACAACCAGGACCTGCAGCGGCAGCAGCGCCAGCGTGGCGCCAGTGTACTGCGTGCAGGGGAGGTGGGAATGGGCAATGCAGCGACAGCTCAGCAGGGGCTCGTGTAGCATCCCTTGCTGCCAATCCGCATCAGCGCAGCTGGGCGGAGAGCTGTGCAGAAGCAGCAGCCGTGGTTGATGTGCAGCAGGGCGCCAGCTCCAGATGCAGGCACGCAGCAGCGGCGCTCACGCAGTGCATGGGTGCTGTGAGGGAGCACCAGGAGGCTGTGGCCGCTGCCATGCCCAGCGCCAGCAGCAGGCCACCAACCACGCTGCGCAGGAGTGGGGGAAGCGCGGCTCGAACTAACGATTGGGGCATTGCTCGGCAGCATAACTGACGCCACAAGCCAGCCTCTTCTATGGATAGCCCTGCACCTCCGCAAGCTCACCACATGACCCAGGCGAACCAGGCGATGCTTGGGTCGGCGGCTGTCGCGCCCAGCGGCAGCAGCGCATGCACGCCGCCCAGCAGGCAGGCCAAGCCGCCGAGGGCGGTGAGGCACGACACGCCTTTCAGCGCATCCTTGAGTGCGCCCTGGCAGCAGAACAGCCAGGATGCCATGCTGGTGGGGGAGGTTGTCCGGCCCCTGGAGCACGACGTTGGGGAGGATGCGGGAAAGGATGGCATTTTGTTGGGAGGGGTGCGAAGGCATCTTGTGGGCGGCGGCCGCCGTGGCGGCGGCAGCCAGCGGCGGCGGCGAGGGAACCTCGGCCCCAGACACTGCCGGAGCGGGGTGCACCGCCTTTCACAGTCGACACGTCAAGTCTCGCAGCAATTGGGACAGCTTGCAAGGCCCTAGAAGCAGGGAGCCGCCCCACAGACAAGCCCTCGCCCGCCTGCCTGCTCGCACGGCGCCCCGGGTGTGCTAGCTATGCTCTGCGGCTGGTATGGGTCCTGTGCAATTCGTCTGCAAGCTTGCGGCGGCGTGCTTTCACGACGGGCAAGGCCGCAGCACGCACGTCAAGTGCCTCCGCAAATGATCGCCTGTGTGTCGGTGGCATTGGACTGCAACAGCGCATCGCAAATCACAGCAAAGCACCATCGCTGCAGCTGGCGCCGGGCTTCCCAAAAATTATGCAGCGGCTGCAGCCTTGTGCGCCGTCAGTCCTAGTGCAGGGCACGACAGCGAGGCAATCGCGGCCAGCCGGCAGGCGCGCAGTCGTCGTGCGAGCCGAGGCTCCCAAGCTGCTTCCGCTGCTGGCCACTGCTGCGGCCCTAGGTGCCACGGCGGTGACGGTGCGGCATGTGCTGATCCAACGGCAGCAGCAGGGCGCCCCGGCGCAGCAGCAGCGGCGGCGGCAACGCGAGCAGCCAGGCAGCGGCGGCGGCAGCAGCGGCTCCTCTTCCTCCGCTGCTAGCTGGGCAGCTGCGCTGGCCTCACGGCAAGTGCAGGGCCTGAACATCGGCTGGCCGCTTCAGAGCAAGGAGCAGAAGAAGGAGCGGCAGCTGCTGCAGACGGTGAGCGACAGCGGGTGGGGCGCAGGGAGCGAGGGTGGCACAGGTGAACGATGGCGCACTGGACCGCCCATGCCCACATGTATGCACGCACCGCCACTCTGCAGCTGCAAGACATCGAGCAGCGGCAGTACCGTGAGGAGCAGGCGGCGCTGCGGCACTGGGACGCCCGGCTGGGGCTGCGCACCAAGACGCTGCAAGAGCTGCGGGCCATGGCACAGTGAGCACTGGTTGTGCTGAACATCGCTAGGCTGGGGGCAGGCTCTTGATTTGCACGACGGGCAGCACAGCATGGGCTGGGTGCTGCTGCAGGCCCCAGCTATTGCCCACCACCTCACCACGATGCCCAGTGCACTGCCGTGCCTGCGGACCTGGGCCATGCCGGCCACCCGCTCTTGCCTGCCACCCACCCTCTGCGCCTCACGCTTGCACTGCCTGGCGCCGTGTTTCAACCCATCCCTCGGCCAACTCAACGCTCCGTGCAGGCAGCACAACATCACGGGGCGCTCCAAAATGCGCAAGCGGGAGCTGGTGGCAGCGCTGGAAGCCACCCTGGGCTTTGGATCGCAGCCACCGCAGCCGCAGCAGAACCGGCAGATGCATTGACACAGCGAGCTGCTGCCTCTGGCCCGGCGCTGGCTGGCTCCTGCCGCTGCAGGGCCACTTTGTACCAATCCATCCCTCCTTGTTCCTCATCGTGAGAAGATCCTCTTGACGCCCGCTACCTGTATTCCTGCGCCCTGCCATCATTGCAATGCATGCCCTTCTCCTGCAACCCAGCATCGACCACACTCTGGCCTCTCTGACCTTGACCAACAGCCTGTTTGTTGCCCGGTGAACTCGTTGCCCAGACAACCTGCACGCAGCACTGCCCCGCAACTGTCTACCATTGCCCACAAACCTTTCATGTTGCTGACACTGCAAGCCAAGCATAGCTTGCGAGGCGCGGGGAGGGTGCTGATTTGCCGCACGCTGCTGGCGGCACCTGCCGTGCAGCTGCAGATTCAGCGCCAGGCAGGCGGCGGCATTTCATGAGGCCACTGCTCCTGCTCCTGCCATTTGCTTCCTTCGTGACACCCCAGCATCAGCAGCCAGCAGCCATGGCCGCCGAGAGCAGCTACCGCCGAGTCGAGGAGGAGAGCCGTGAGATCACCAGCGGCAAGAAGAGCCCGACCCCTCAAGAGCGGGCGCCACCCCGCCCCTCTGACATGCCCGGCACACCATCCAAGGGTGCGAGCAGCCAGGGTTGGGGCCTGCTCGCCCGCGGCAGCGGCGGCCGCCGCCGCAGCCCCTGCCGCCAGCGTCAGCGCTTGTTTGCGCCCGCGCCCGCCACCTTCTGCCACGCCGTCCGGTCCGCAGCCCCCATTCAGCCTCAGCCTTGTTATGTGCTGGCTGACTGATTCAGAGCCTGTCTGTCTGAGCCTGCGTGAAGCCCTGCCAGCCTGCCTCCTGCCCCTGCCCCTTGCCCGCAGTCTCCACCGGCCGCGGCGGTGGCGCTGGCGCCGGCGCCGGCGACCGTGCCGATGTCCACATCCGCACCGACTCTCGCGACCAGGTGCACGTGGATGTGGAGACGCACGAGGGCGCGACCGGCAAAGTGCGCTCCCCGGCTGGCGCGAGCGGAGGGTGAGCATGGGAGTGGGCTGAGGGCGGGGCGGGCGGAAGCAGCAAAATTGTGGGCAGTGCGGGGGCAATGGCGAGGGTGTTCTCCCCGGTCAGCTTGGGTACTGGAGCAGGCAGGTGAGAGGGCAGCTGTCTCTGCCAGCTTGGGCTAATGCGATGGCGCTGGCTCTGGGGCGTTGGCAGCGCCCGCCTGTGCGGGTGCGGCGCAGCGAAACCTTGCCAGAATGCAGCGCCCTGTGCACCGGCCGCCCTGCTCACCTCACCTTGGCAGGCGAGGTGGCATGGACAGACGGCATCTTGGCTGCTGCACAGGCTGCATCCCACCGTGACCTTGCACTCATGCCCTGCCTGCTGCCTTACTGCCCGCAGCTGGCCCAAGGATGGAGAGGAGTGGAAGCGCTGGCTGAGCCGCGCTGCGCCCTGGCTGGCGGCCGCCGCCATCGTGGCCGCCTCCGCCTACGGCTACCAGAAGGATAAGGTGAGGGGTGCACGCCAAATGTGGTGTGGTTGAACGGTCTCCCCCAAGCTTAGCGTGGGGGTGTGCACGCCGCGGCTGGGCGGGCAGTGCCTGTGTGCGGGACGATGCACGCAACCAGTGGCGCAGCGGCGCAGGTTGTCCCGCATTGCTGCTGGGCCAGGCTGGTTGAGGGTCCCCCTGCCTGCTCGCTGGCACCCCTGAGCCGACTTGCCAAAACAAACGCCGACGTAACGCCAACCTGCTACTCCCTGCAGCCGCGGCGCGCCAATGGAGAGACTGTGGGCGCCAAGGTGGGTGGGCAGGGCACAGCACTTCCCAAGGCGGCAGCAAGGTGCCCTTTAGGCTTCCCGCTGCACCCCCGCAGGTTGTGCTTCCCCGCCTTATCCCCTCTCATGCCCTGCCTGCCATATGCATCAGATTCCTCTCAACGTTCTCAGGTTGGAGAGATGAGAAAGCGGTGCGGCAAAGCAGCCCTCCCGCACCCACCCACCATCCACCGCACCCCACCTCACCCCCCCATCTTGCAGCTGCGCCGCGCCGGCGACAAGGTGTCGGGCGCTGCGGAGCAGCTGGGCGAGGCGGAGAGCTCCAAGCGCGGCTGGTTCGGCTTTGGTCGGGTGAGCGCCCAGGTGGCATAGTGCGGACAGCAGACGTAATCACCAACACATAGGTTGCGCGGCTGGGGTGCTTGTGAATAACAGGTCTTGCACGCAGCTTGGCAGCACTGGCTGGCAGGCTGTCAGGACCACAAGTGCAGTTGTTCGGCAGCTTCAAGCTGCTGCAAGCAACAGTGTTTACATGTTCCTTTTCCGCTGCAGTCCCGCACCGAGGAGGCTGCCGACAAGGCGGCGGGCGAGCTGGCGGGCGCCAAGCACGCCGCGGGCAAGAAGGTGAGTGAAGTCTCTGCCGGGATGGCTGGCATCATGCCTCATCGAGGCATCATGCAGTGTAAGGCAACCTGTTCGGCAGAGAGCCTGTCTATAATGCGCAGCCACAGGGTTCGGCAGGTGGGTGTGACAACACAGCTGCAGGTGACCAGCACTCCTCAGAAGGCCCTCACTCCTCGTTGCCGCTCGTCGTGAATCCAGCTGACCAACACCCACACATTCCATTACCATCCCTCGCCCTCCGCTCTCATTCTGTCATTTGCAGGCTGAGGAGGCCAAGGGCGCTGTGAAGGGTGCCGCTGACCGCGCCTCCGACAAGGCCTCTGAGGCGGCGGCTGCCACCAAGGGCGCAGCGCGCGACACCACCGCTTCTGCCAAGGGTGCCGCTCGCGACGCTGCCGCCGCCACCAAGGGTGCGGCGCGCGACGCCGCCGCTTCTGCCAAGGGCGCCGCCGGGCGGGCGGCCGATGTGGCACATGGCACAGCCACCCCCGCAATTGCAGCCTGTACGTTCATCGGTTGTG
>VIYQ01003039.1:0-22235 GCA_009928355.1 Chlorella sp. CH2018 | reverse complement strand
CACCCCACAGCCCAACCCTCTGCCCCACCTGCAGCTGCGGGTGGGTGGGCATCTGGGGCTCTGGAATCGCCTCCTCCTTCTCCTCCGCCGCCGCCGCAGCCTCGCCCTCCGCCTTGGCATCGGCCTTGCCATCAGCTGCCTCGCCCTCCTTGCCTGCGGCCGCCTCCTCCTTCTTGCGCTGCTCCTGCAGCCAGGCAGGGCAGAGTGGCACCCAGCATGTCGTGTGGGCAAGGACAAGGGTGAGCATGGCGCAATTGTGATACCAGCTGGCAGTCTGGCGCCACATGGCACAGCCACCACTGCTTCAAGATGGATGGATTAGACAAGTGCAGCAGGAAAAACGCACCGCCACCTTCTTGGCTGCACGGTCGGCCGCAACTCGCGCCATGTGCAGCTCCTTCTGCCGCTGCCACGCCGCTGGCCAGTCGGCCTCGCTAGGCAGGCAGCTGCCAAGGCAGCAGGGGAGGTGGCACGGCAGTGCGGGTGAGTCAAGGCTCGGGGTCGGGGTGGTGCACCCAAATGGCAAGTGGCTCCAGGAACGGCACACTGCACATGCAAAGCAGCCCCACTGCTGCGCACCCCGCTGCCCCGCATACCACCCAGCCGAGCAGCGCTCACCCCGAGGCATCGGCCAGGAAGATGACGGTCACCTCCTTGTGGTGCTCCACATCATTGCGGTCCAGGCGCTGCACCAGGGGGCAGGGGACAGGCAACTGGGTTGATTGATGTTATGATGTTAATTGGTAGCTGGTTGATCTGCTGGCTGCCTGGGCTGGAGCGCCACCCAACATCGTGCTCAGCATCACTCCTGACTGCGCACACACACAGTACTGACCCGGAGACAGCCAGCGGCAGCCTTGCTCTTACAGTGTAGTGCACCTCAATGAAGCGCTTGAAGGCGGCGCCCGACAGGTCCAGCTGCGTCTGTGCCGCAACATGGCGCACCGCGGCTGCCACCAGCGCGGCGTCGCCACTGGCAAGGGTGGGAGGGCAGTGGGTGGGGTGGGTGGAAGGGGCCAGCATGAAAAAATACAGCAGGCCACCACTGCCCGAAGGCTACGAGCACCACCGGCAGCCGTGGTAGAGGTCAGCTTTGCTACTCACGTGGCTGGGTCGCCGTCCACCGCGGGGTCGCAGCGGCCGCCCAGGCAGAAGATGCCGCTCTTGTCGCCGTTGCGGTCTGCAGCAATGCGGCAACGTGGCAGGTGGCAGTAAGTGAGCTAGATGATTACAGCACGCCAACGGCTGCACTATATTGCGCAGCAGCTATGGCTCGCCTCTCCACTGCAGGCACCCACAGCTTGGTGAGCCAAAAAAAAGCGCATCAAATGCTGACACACAGGCATGCCCTCCTCCCTCCCAAACCCCTCACCCGCGCGTGCCACCACAAACTTGAGCAGGCGGGACAAGTGCTCCCCAGCCTTGTCATGCGCGCCCTTGAGCAGCGCGGCGCGGTCGTCGGGGGTGAGGCCGGGAGAGAACACCACCTGTCAAAGCGGGCAGAAGGGAGGGAGGGGGGGTGAGGGCTGCGTGTTTGTGCCAGACTTGCATGTGAAGCTAAGGTGCAGCTTCACGAGCCAGCCAAAGCCAAGCCGCTGAAACCGCACGTCTCTCCGCTGCACTGCCCTGCAGGGAAACCATTGTCCCGTGCGCTGCCGTGCTGTCAGCAAGCCTGCCACCCGCAGGTCCATGTGTGGCGCGCACCCGAGCATTGTAGACCACGGAGCCACGGGGCGCCACATTGCGGTGGTCCAGATCATAGGCTGTAAACGATGGACAAGCAGGGGGCGGAGGAGTTGAGTGCAATGTGCCTTTTGGAGGGTGCCCCTTGCTGCTCGGACCCCAAGCCAGAGAGTTGCCAAAGATTCAGGGCTGCAGTAATTGGCTGGCTGGCTACCTGCACACGCAGTGCATGTCACCCACAGCAACCCTTGCAGCTCCCCCCCACCCACTCACTGGTGTCCTGCTTAGCAGGTGCCGTCAGGTGGTCCATGGGGCAGGGCCGCTCCAGTGGCAGCAGCGCACCCGCCAGCGCCTCGGAGCTTGGCGGCGCCTGGGGACCAGGGCAAGGGGGCACAGGAGGGGGCAGGTGAGAGAGGAAGAGGGTACATATTGAAGGGTTGTCGTGTGCTGCATGTGAGCACCACACAGACGATGCTGGAGCTTGCTGCAGGGGCTGCTGCCGTTGAGTCAGGGCAGCTTGGCCTTCAGGACGGCCACAGGGCCGCGCCTCGCACCCACCCTGCTACACGCTGCCTCTGCACCCACCTGCGCCCAGTAGTTGACGACTTTAGTAAAGTCGTGCGCCATGTACAGCCTGCAGACAGGAATGACGGTGACAATGCGGGGCTTTGGTTAACGCAAGAACACCAGGGTTTGATTTGGATCCACAAAACCAGCAGCCTAATTGCACAGTCATTGTGCAGCAGCGGCACTGCTTGCTGAACAGCTGCACACAAGTCTTGACCCCTCTCTCTCACTTGGCGTGGCGGCGCTCCATCTCCCGATACTCGGTGCTGTCCTGGGACAGGATATGAGTGGGGATGCGGACGCCGTACGGAGCAGGGCGGTCCAGAGAGGGGCTACGCCGCCGCACGGGTGAGCGCGGCCGCTGCGGGGGCGAGGAGGAGCAGGAGGAGGAGGGGGCAGGGGCAGAGCAGGGTGAGACGGCTGTGAGGGGACAAGCCCACAGTTTAGCGGGAGGACAACTGGTGGAGTCTAGCAAGCTCGCACTAAGTGCAAGTCTTGCTCAACTTGAGCTTGATAGTGCCTCTCCCAGCCCCTCCTGCCCTCACCTCCTCGCGCCGCTCCTCGCGCCGCTCCTCGCGCGCCGGCGCGTGCGGCTTGCCGGGGATGACACCACCGGGAGGTGGCGGCGGCGGGGGGTGCAGGTGCACATCCGCGCGGGCCTGCATCGCAGGGAGGGCGGCAACGCAGGCCAGGACTCAAACAGGGCAAGGACTGCAGTCAAGTCATGGTCAGAGTGGCAACAAATTTCGCCAGGCTTCCTGCTGAGCCATGGCAGCAGTGGCCAGCAGCAAGCACAACACGGGCGCGCTCCCGAGATACAGCCAGCGCACCGCACGAGGGCGGTCGTCGGCCCGGTGTTTAGGGGGCTGGATGGTGTAGCCGGGCACCCGCGGCTGGGAGGGGCCCTGCATTGGCATGGGCGGGGTTGTGGCATGCAAGTGAGCATGGTGGTGCAGGGGCCGGAGCAGGCAGGCAATGCAGCCAAGGACAGCTGTTCCTGCTGAACAGCCAGGACACACTGTATGGGATCGAAGGCACAACAGAGCCACCATCCCTTAGCACGCCATCTTAACCATGATGCCAAAGAGCCGCACCTGGCCAGCAGGTGTGAATCCAGGCATGCTGCTGCGCTGCTGCTGCTGCTCGCGGTAGGGGGCAGACACGGTTGTCTGGCCGTAGCGGCCGCCGCCGGGGGCAGCAGCGCTGGGGCCGCCATACCCGCCAGGCGGGTCGGGGCGGCTGGGAGAGGCAGCATAGCCGCCCGGCTGAGAAGGGCCACCCGGCCGCCCGCCGTAGCCGCCGGCAGGGCCGCCTGCAGGGGCACCGTAGCCAGGGCCGCTGGCAGCGCTGCCAGCAGGTGCACCGTAGCCAGGGCCACCAGCCGCACCGCCGGCAGGTGCACCGTAGCCAGGGCGGGCGGCGGCGCCGCCAGCAGGTGCACCATAACCAGGGCCACCGGCAGCGCCGCCGGCAGGAGCACCGTAGCCAGGGCCGCCGGCATGCTGGCTGGCAGCCTGTGTGGGAGAAGAGGGCAAGGCAGGAGGGGTATGTTAGTACAGCCAGCAGCATTCAGATCCTGGTGACACTTCAAGCAGGCAGTTTGCACAGGGACATCCAACGATGCACACACTATGCAATGCTCAGGAGCGGCACCTGGGCGCCATAGCCACCACCGTAGCCGCCGGCCGCAGCTGCCGGCTTGGCAGCGCCAGCGTAATCACTAGACTGTGCTGCCACAAAGCCGCCAGCACCAGCGGCTGGGCGGGGAGCGGCAGCGCCACCCCACGAGCCGCCGCCAGCAGCTGCAGGTGCGGAGCCATATCCCTGCTGCTGCTGGGCAGGTGCAGAGCCATAACCCTGCTGCTGCTGGGCAGGTGCAGAGCCATATCCCTGCTGCTGCTGGGCTGGTGCTCTGTACCCCTGATCCTGCACGCCGGCAGCAGCATAGCCTGTCGGCTGGGCGGCAGTGTAGCCAGCAGTGGTGCCATAGGCAGCGGCAGCGGGCTGTGCCGCAGCCGGTGCTGCCTGCTGGCCCCACTGCTGTGCCGGCTGGGTGGTAGTGGCAGCAGCACCATAGCCGCTCTGGGCCTGGTAGCCCGCAGCTGCAGCTGCCGGCTGTGCGGCAGCTGCGCCGTAGCCACTGCCTGCCTGGCCGTAACCAGTGGTGGCAGCAGCAGGGGCGGCCTGGGCGGCAGGCGGGGCCTGGGCAGCATAGCCACCATAAGCCGTCTGCTGTGCCTGGGCGGGTGCTGTGGCGGGTGCAGCCTGAGGCTGCGCCGAAGGGTAGGTCGTGCTGGTCACAGCGCGGCGGGGGTCAGCAGGCGCAGCATACGCACTGCCGGTCTGCTGTGCTGGGGCGGCCTGACAGGAGCAGAGAGAGGAGAAGTGCATGGGCGCTGTCGAGTGCCAACGTGGCCTGGTTGCGCATCACGAGCAGCTGCCCCCCAACCATCACTGCTTGCAAGGACCACGGTGACGACGGAAACCCTTGCCATGCCGCGAACCCCAGCCCACACACCTGCCCGTACGAGCCCTGGGCGCCATAAGCAGTCGTCGAGCCTGCAGCTGCCTGCTGCCCGTACCCGGTTGCGGGCGCGCCGCCGCCGGGCCTCTGCCCGTATGCGCTTGCCTGCTGCTGTCCGGCAGCTTGGTAGCCGCCCTGTTGCAGACGAGTGAGCGCACGAAAAGATGGTGCCTTCAGCCATTTGTCGCCATTCTCACTCGAACAAACCACGGCGCAACTGCAATGCATGCAGGTGCTGCGCAGGTCTCCCGGCATGATATGCACCACACTAAGCAGCATGCACGCCCCGTTGCTCCTCTCCCTCAGTAGCTGTCCGGTGTGCACCTGCGCTTGCGGCTGGTAGGATGATGCGCCATACCCTCCCGTCTGCTGCCCATAGCTCGCGGGTCCGGCTTGGGCGGTGGGCTGCGCGGAGCCATACTGCTGCTGCTGCTGGTAGCCTCCCGCTCCCGTCTGTTTCAGCGTATCCCGGTGGGTGGAAAGGAAACAGTGTGCATCACGCCACCCAATCGCCGCCTCAGACCTTGGCAAGAGGGCCACAAACGCAAGCTTGCACGCACCGCCACGGTCGCTCTCGCGCCGCGGCCGACCACGCCAGAGAATTCTAGCCCGGCCCCCACCGCTCACCTGCTGGCCTCCATAAGCGTACTGGCCCTGAAACAACGTCGAAACAAGCGTGGCAGCAGCGGGGGCGGTGGAAACAGGTGAGCGTGGTGGCGGAGCCCCTCGACAGGCTGCCGCGGCCCGAGATTTCAACGATCGGCGTCCTCAGGTGCACGATGCGCGGCGCCCCGCCCCTGCAAACGGCCCCAAAGCCCCGCCCCAACCACAGTGTGCCCCTCCCGCTGCCCAAACAACCTGCGCCTGCTGCCCGTAGCCCGGAGCACGCTGACCAGCGCCCTGTTGCTGCTGCCAGCCGCCCTGCTGCTGTTGCCAGCCAGACATCGCCGGCGGAGCGCTCTGCACAGCCAACGCAAGCTCCGCGTCGATCCTGGGCGCCTTGGCTCGGTCCACGCGGTGTGATGAGGGGGCGGGAAGGGGAGGAGCCCGCTTTAATTGCCGGCGCTGCATGGAGCGTTCCCCACTGCAGTGCCCGTGCTTTACGCCCGCTCTGCTACTATCAATGCATTGCCAACTTTTCGATCAGCGGGTGTTAGCTTCGCTCCTGACACCACCCGCAGCACCCAGTTGCCCCCCGCCCCGCTGCAAAGGCCTCTGAGCCTCTGTCTAGCAGCTGGATCAATACCTAAGTGATCCTGGACAGCTGCACCTCGCAGCTCCCTTGTAGCAGGCCAGGGGCGCCCACCCGCCGCCGCCGCCGCCGCCGCCGCCGCCGCTGCCGCCCGCTGCCCTCCTGCACTGGAAGGTCATGCCATACCTGCTGCGCGGCGGCTGCCGCATCGCCTACACCAAGACGCCTGCCCTTTGGGGCCGCCACGCGGATGTTGTGTACCTCCCGGGTGTGTGCTGCGCAGGGCTGGGCACAGCTGTCGCGCGATGATGAGGCAGGAGCAGTTCAGCACAAGACTGCTTGCCGAGGGCTGTTGCTTCACAGTTACGCTGTTGCTCATGTTTCAGTTGTGCTCCCCCCTGCTGCCGCAGGCATGGCGAGCACAATGCATGGGTGCGCGGGCAGCCCCCCTTGCTGCGCTGATGCCTGATCCAGCTGCCACCGTATTGACTGCATCTGTTTTGCTGCCACGGCAGTCAACCAACACTGGCCGCATGCTGAGTTGCCGTGCAACTGAACGCTGCTGCGCGAACCCGCTGCTTACAGCCCCAGCCCGCTCCTCTGCTGCTCCCATGCAGCGAGAAGGCGCGTGAGCTGCAGCTGTTTGCCACGCGCCAGCTGGGCTGCAACTACTGGGCGCTGGAGTATCAGGGGCACGGCGACTCCACGCCAAACTTTGAGGAGTGCACGCTGACCACCTGGTGCGCGGCTCATCCCAATGACACCCCCCTTTTTGCCACCCCTTCTGTCTCGGCTGGCTGTGGCCCTGCTGCTGCACAGCCCTGCTGCACAGCCCTGCTGCACCTGCCCTTGGCTGCTGTTTCCCAAGCATCCATGCCCTGCCCATCCTGCCCTCGCACCAGGCTGGACGACGTGCTGCAGCTGCTGGACACCATTGGCAGCCCGCGGCAGTTCCTCGTGGGCTCCTCTATGGGGGCTTGGCTGGCGCTACACGCCGCGCTGCGGCGGCCACATCTCGTGCAGGTGGGTGCTGACAGTCATGGAGCTGCTGCGCATGTGGGCACGTTGGGCAGGGCGGCCTTGGCCTCAGCCCTTGATGGTGCAGGTTGGGAAGCAGTTGCGTGTGCACAGCGCTGCCAGCGGTGTTGGCAGCGCTGTGCTCACGCGACTGCTACCCAACCTGCACCATCAAGGTCAGTGCAAGATACATGACTGTGCCATGCTTGGTGAAGCTGTGCATCAGCCTGCCCATACATATGCGTGTGGCAGCCATGAGTGCTCCCTCCCTGCCACATACGTCGGCAAAGGAGAAGGGCAGCACCAGCGGGCTTGGGAACACCATGTCGGTAAGACATTTGAATGGCAGTTAGCCAACTCTGCCAGGGGGTGCTGGCTGCGCATCAATGCCTGGAGCAGTCCCAACTGCCCTCCTGCCACAACCCGTCCCCATGCAGGGCCTGCTGCTGCTGGCGCCTGCGGTCGACATCTCGCAGCACTGGCAGGCGGTGGCTCAGCCAGCGGGCGTGGATGCAGCAGGTCACGAGCTTGTCATGCTGCCGTCAGCATATGTGGAGGTGATGCGGGCGGGGAGGGCCTTGCAGCTGGATGCAAGCAGCACAGCAGAGCTCAGGACATGCTGAAAGGCCAGGCAGGGAGCACCGCACGGGACACGTTTGCCTCCTCAATGCTCTGATGATGCCACGGGGTTGCTGTGGAGTCGGCAGCTCTTGGAGGATTTCTTCACGCCCTCCCCACCCCCTCTTTGGCCCACACAGGGTGGCGGCATCCGCGTGCGGCGGCAGCTACTAGAGGAGGCCAGCGCGCACCACCTGCTGCTGCACACCGGCCAGCTGGAAGCACTGACCTGTCCTGCCACAATCATGCACAGGCAAGGCTGCAACTTGAAGCGCCGGCATTTGGTTTGTTTGGGATGCGGGCAGTGCTGGGGCTGGTTGAATAGGTGGAGGGTGACAGGCCTCGAACTCGCTGCCCGCCCAGACAATGCAACCTTCTGCCCCTCCCATCCCTCCCTTATGCAGCATACGAGATGATGTTGTTCCGCTGGAGCTGGTGCAACGGTTGGCGGATGAGCTGCAGCGGAGCAGCCGCGCCTTCCACTTGGAGCTGCTGCCGGTGCGCTGCAGGGGCTATGCATGTGGTGCGGCAGCCGGGTTGCGCAGCAAGTTGCTATTTGACTGTGCAACTTGATGCGTGAACGTTGTGTGTCACAAATGGCTGTGTGCGGCAGCTACCAAGCTGGCTGGCTACTGTGAACACATCAGCCAACACAGACTCTCCCTTTGATTGATATGCACATTGATACGCCCGCCACGCAGGATGGGAACCATCGGCTGAGCCGTGAGAGCGACCTACGGTTGATGTGCCGTCTGCTGGGACAGCTTGTGCAGCAGACGCTGGAGGGCATGGCGCTCACCTGATGGCCAACGAACAGCTGCAACACAGTGCATGTGGCTTGCATGCACCGACATGTAAAGATGCGCAGGCATGCCGCAGCCAGGCAGCCGGGCGGCGGAGCGGCGGGGTCTTGCGATGAGAGGCTGGGCTTGTCGGCGATCCGTCTGAACTTATCCTCCCTGCGTACCTGCCTCCGACTTTTCAGCAAGCCAGACGACGCATCAAGTGCGGCTCCCGCTTGAAGCGAAGGCTGTGTGAAGGCATTGAGGGCGCAATAAGCTGGCTCCCGGGCCCGTGAGCGCTGTTGTAAACTGTTATGGCAGCTGGGAGCTCAGGCAGCTGCCCCTGCGGCGGCTTGCCTCAGCGGCGGCAAGGGCGCTGGCGGCTTCGCGGCTGCCGCCTGCCGACCAACTTGGCCCGCTCTTGTCTTGTGGCACACACTGCAGGGGTCATAATGCTGCTGCGATAGCACCAAGCCCTACCAATTATGTCCCAGAACCGTGCGGCACGGGGGCAGCTGTGCGGCTTGCTGCTGGCATTCGCTTGCGCCGCTGTGGCGGTGGCGTGGCTCGTGCTGTCGATGAACCGTAGGGCAGCTTACAAGGTGCGTCTCGTGAACAGTACAAACGTTTGCGTCCTGTGAGGAAGCCAGCAATGCCCCCAGTGATGTGCATGCGCCAATGCCATGCCCTCTTTGCCGTTCAGGCATGTGGAGCCGCGGCTGGCCCCAGCACGGGTGTTCCCAGCCCTGGCAGCCGCACTGTGCATGTGCTGTTCACCAGCAATGGCACACCATACATGAACCGGCAGGTACGCTG
This sequence comes from Chlorella sp. CH2018, assembly GCA_009928355.1. NCBI lineage: Eukaryota > Viridiplantae > Chlorophyta > Trebouxiophyceae > Chlorellales > Chlorellaceae > Chlorella > Chlorella sp. CH2018. The sequence goes on along the minus strand of VIYQ01003039.1, from coordinate 13,036 downwards.
ACAGCCTAACGGCCGCAATTGCTGACGGCCGGGCATGCTTGGAGGCCCAGTGCAGCAGGCGGCCTGCAGACTTCACACGTGCACATGATTTGGCCACAGCAGCACATATGGCAGGAGCAACAGAGCCCTCTGCCCCCACCCGCAGACCCTGGTATTGTATGGCACCTACCGCCTTGCGAAGCGCATGCCCGGCGGAGGTTCCCTAGCGGCCATCACCCGCATCCTGCACCGCTCTCAGGACGATGAGCTGTCGCCCTTTGTGCCGACGTATCGCGTGGACCCGCTGCGGCCCGCCTGTGGTTTAGGGGCCTGCCCTTACCCAGCTGGAGACCGGCCCAATGCGGTGCGGCAGTTCTTGGATGCAGCCCAGCGAGACGCGAGCCTGGTCAAGGTGGGAACCGGTGGCGGGAAGAGGAAATGAGACCTGGGGTGTCGGGGCTTACCTGTGTAAATCCAGTGCTGATTCCATGGCATCTGCCTCTGCCTTGCAGTCCAAATTATTGCTACTGGTCGAGACCGACTTCCTGTTTGTGCGACCACTTCAAGGCATCCCTGCCGCGGAATGGATGGCCCCCATCGGCTTCCACTACTTGAACATGAACCCCGCATCAGTCCCGGTGTGTGCACCTGTTTGTGGGGGGTGCTAGTCGCTCCTGTGCCGACGGTTTCGGCAGCTGTGATTGGCAGGGATGCGCTCAGACAGGGTACTACGGCATGCTGACATGCTGACCCCTTGTCTGGCGTATTGGCAGCTGACTGGCTTGCATGGCGAAGTGCCTTGGCAGCGGTGCTGGCTTGTGTTGCCTCACGAAGCCCAACACCACAACACAGCGCCACCAGATGCACATCAATGCCGCTCCCCTGCATCCCATGCCACAGGCCATCATGCGGCGGCTGTACCCGCCTGGTTTTGGGCCGCTCTCCGACCTGCAGCCCACGGGGCCCTCCCCCGTCCTGGCACGGCTGGACCAGTGGGTGACTGTGGCAGACCGCTGGGAGGGCTTCACTGCGCAGGCAAGCCGAGTTGCAAGTAGCTGCTGCCTTGTTGGCTGTGGTTGGTTGTGTGCTCCAATGTTGCGTTGATTTCGGACGCAGCTGAGGACTGGCAGCCAGGCTGACCCGCCCTCCTGCCGAGGCATCCAACAATGGCAGCAGCTCAGTTGACCCAGTGCCCCTTCCCAACCTTGCGTGCATTTGCAGCTGGAGGCGGATGCGGACGCGAAGCGCGTGCTGGGGCACATGCGGGAAATGTATGCCTTTGTGGCGGCCGCTGCTGTGGCACGATTCAAGCTGGAGCTTCAGGCAAGGCGGCGCCTGCTGACTGCCTGTCTACATACAAATGGCTGTGCTGGACTGCTCTGTAATTTGGTGGTGAGCCAGTGATGCAACCGCCAGCTCGCTGCACCCCTCATCCTGCTGCCCGCTTCTGCCTGCTTGCAAGTGCAGTCACCCCCCAGCAGCATACTGATGGTTCAGCCGCCCGTGCACGATGATTTGGGCCAGGCCGCAATGGTGAGATGTGCTGCTGCTGGTGTTGCCGGTTGGTGGACGTGTGGGTGGGAGGCGGTCATGTATGGATCTCGCCCTCCTGGAGCGCCTACCTTGCAACTGAAAGTGCCCACTTCTTGCTTCACCCGTGCAGCTGCACTACACCTGGGCGAGCCGACTGGTGTGGGGCAACGGCACGGATGCGTGGCGCTTTGAGAAGCGGGAGCACACCACGCAGCAGGAGGTTGATGAGGTGCGGCCAGTCGAGGGCAGGCCATGCTTGCACAGTGCAGGCAGGGTTGGCGCAAGAGTGGCTTCCAAGTTAATGTGGCAGGTTGATGACTTGGGACGGGCCCCCCGCAGCTCGCTGCCACGCCTCGCTGCCTGTCCCTGGCCCTGCCTCGTGTAGCAGATGCCGCTGGTGCCGCTGCCGCCGCCTTTCCAAGAGGGGGCATGGACCACGCCCTCTGCGGCGGCGCCAGCTGGGCGCAACACGACACGAGCGCTGTACGACATGATGGTGCTGCTTGCGGAGACCATGAACCGAGGGATAGAGGAGGTGGGGGGCGCGCGCTGGAGAGAGGTGCTGGGCCGCAGCCACGACGCCGGATGACGGCCAGCTGTGCAACCTCGGCTTCATGCATCAAATGCACGAATGAATGTTCATTGAACGATGCATGCATGTCACTTTAATCCTGACTGATTCAACATGTATGAATACCCGATGTTGTGAAGAGGGAGGGGGCTGCACCAGTCGCGCTGCAGCGAGGAGGCACGTCTGGGAGGCTACCATCTTGGAGGCACCTTCTTAACTAGAATGTGCAGCGCCTGCCCCTGTGGCATAACGGGTCTGTCTGTCACAAGTTCCTGATTTCCAACATGTCATTCAAAATATCGTCTGAAAGGGAGGAAAGAATACGAATAATTTCAGTCCTGCTGCCCTGCAGGCCCCGTAGCCGCACTTGCTGGCATCTCAGCCAGCCCCCATGACCGGCTGTCCTCCTGTTTCCTCGTCCCCTGCTGCCCCTCCTCACTCCTGGCTGCTCTGGCTTGGAGCCTGCTGGCTTGCTGCCCCCTGTGCCGTAGGCTGTTGCTGCTGCGGCTGAGCTGCTGCCTGCTGGCCGGCTCGCCCCGGTGCTGCCTGCGCCACTGCCTGTGCTGCTGCCTGCTGCTGCGGCATTGCCGCTGGGGGCCCAAATGCCAGGGGGCCAAACATGGGCATGGGTACCACCTGCAGCGCCGGCGGCCCACCTTGCTGCTGCCGCTGCTGGGCCACATTCAGCACCTGCATCTGCCGCTGCAGCAGCGCCAGGTATGCGGGCACATTCTGGCCCAGCAGCACGGAGGCTGCCAAGGCAGGCGGCAGAAGCGCACCGTTCACTGGCTGGGCCGCCCCCTGCTGCGGCAGCAGAGGGAAGCCCAGCAGCTGTGCAGGCGGCTGTGCGGGCGGCTGGTGCAGCAGGCCGGCAGGTGCGGGGGCCTGCTGAGACGCCTGAGGCTGGGATGCCGGGCCTGCCTGCACCGGCTGTGCTGCTGCCACAGCTGCCTGCATCGCCTTGAGCTGCATGAGCAGGGCCTGCAGGCTGGCTTGTGGAACCTGCTGTGGCGCCTGCTGAAGCGCCGAAGCGGCACTGGCTGGCACGGATTGCACCCGCATGGGCGGCACCCTGGCTGCCTGCACCGCCTTGGGCTGCTGCGCCAGTGAAGCGGGCTGGCCGCCACTGGGCGGCTGAGCAGGGACTGGCATTCCCTGCGGCGCACCAGCCTCCGCCCGCTGGTGCCTACTGCTCGTCTTGGGCTGCGCCGCCCGAGCCGCCTTCTTTGCCATCTTGGCGGGCTGGGGGAAGCCAGGGCCGGCCAGGGCTTGCCGCTGCTGGCGCCTGGCCTGCTCCAGCTGGCGCGCCCTGGCAGCTGCCACTGGTCCCTGCTGGTTAGTGAGCGACTGCAGGTCCAGCGCCGCCTGGGCTACAGCATCAATCGGCTCTGTATCCCCTAGCCACGCCTCGGGCTTGTAAGCCATCTGCTCCTCCGTCCATCGCTCCGCCTGCAGGCGCGCCTGCTGCTGCCAGCGCCGTGCCATCTGCTGCATGACATCGCCGCTGGGCACAGCTGGCGCTACAATGCGGCCCGGCTCTGCGCTGCACCAGCCATCCACCTTCTTGCCAGAGGTGCCTGCATCAGCACTGCCCGCAGCCGCATCTGCCGCGGCAAAGGCGGCTGCCGCTGCAGTGGACGGTGGGATCAGCGGCTGGCCTGCAGGGGTGTTGACAGCAAGGGAGGGAGACCTTGTGACAACTATTCTCAACTGGATGGCGCCTACCTCGATGTTATCGAGCAACTATCTAACGCAGCAGCTGTGCAGTGGCAGGGAAAGCCCAGCGGTTCACCTGCATGCTGGCTGCTCTGCTGCGGGGTCTCTTGCTCATCAGTGCTGCGCTCGGTGTCCTCCTCCTCCTGCTCCCTGTCCTCCTCGTCGCTCTCGCTCTCCTGCAGCGTGGATGCGATGCAGGGTATTCAGCGCTTCATTGTTGACCAGCAAAGCAAGCCACCGGGCTCGGGCCTGCCGGCACAGCTGCCTGGTGCCGTGCTGGCATGGCACCATGCTGTAAATCAAGAGTGCTCCCACAATGACCCCTGCTCTTCTTACCCACGCCACTCGCTTCCGCCGGTTGCGGTTGCCAGCTGGCCGGGGTTTGCGCTTGGCTGCCTTCTCAGGGGCCTTGGCAGGCACCCCTCCTGCTTGTGCCGTTGCAGCACCCGTGTTGGTGCCAGCAGGCACCACCGCATGCACAGCCGGGGACTGGCCCTGCTTGGCGGATGGCAGGACTGCACCTGAAGGCGGCTGGGCTCCCGGTGCTGCTGCCGGCGCACCCGCAGCGGCTGACCTTGAGGCAACGCTCTGGCACTGTGCCCCTGGCCCTGGCTGACGCGCTCCTGCTGAAACTGGCCCCACCGGGCCTGGAGGCTCTGCTGTAGATGCCGGGGGTGAGGGCTTGGCACGCTCGTCTACCAGCAGCTTGCCAACTGGGCTGGCTGGGTCTGAAGTCCCCCTGGAAGCAGCACCACCAGCGGTTGTGTGGATGGGAGCCACCGGCACCTCCTGCCTGTGCAGCTGAGGCTCACGCGCACCCTCCACGGCCAGGCGGTGCCGCCGCGGCAGCTTGGGCTTGGGCACGGCCCCCGCAGCCTGCCGGCGCTGCTGCATCTGCTTGGGCTTGGGCACGCTTGCTCCTGCTGGCAGGTGCTGAGCAGGCTGCAATGGCTGCTGGCTGGGCTTTTCGCCGGTGCTGGCGGAGCTCGCGGCTGGTGAGCTTGCACCACCTGAGCTGAGAGAGGCAGAGGTGGCTGGCACGCCGGCTCCAGCCATGCTTGAGCAGCTGCTGCCAGCTGGCGATCCCGAGCTGCTGCCGGCACCACCGCTGCTGCTGCTCGTGCTAACCAGGCTCCAAAGGTAGCTTCTGTCCTTGGGGATCCGAGCGGGTGGTGCCAAGTAGCCCAGCTGCCGCAGCGTGCCGCGGGCGTGGCTGCACAGCTCCACCCTCAGGCCCACCGAGCTGGCCCACGCCTCAAACTCAGCAGTGGTGGCCTGCTGGTTGGGTTGCGCCTGCAGAGTGATCGGGCAGAACAGGCACCTCGTTGATGCATGGCAACGAAGACACACTGCAAACCTCATGGACACAATACCGAACTAGCTTGAAACCTGACAAGCTGTCATGCAACAAAGCATCCTTGGCTTGCCTGGAAGAAGGCCAGCACGCGCTGCTCCGTGTGAGACAGCTGCCGCCGCGGCGGCCCTGCTGTGCCTGCTGTAGCTGTGGTTGCCATGCTTGCGGATGCAGCCGGTGCTGTCGTAGCGGATGGAGCCGGCTCCGGTGACTGGTCCTGCTCGCAAGGCATCTCACCCTCCTCGGATGGCTCGCCAGCTGGCTGGCGCACGTTGGCTGGCTGGTTCTCCATGGGCAGCTCGCCCTCCTCTGAGGGCTGCGCCGTGGGCAGCTGGCTCCTAGCGCTGGGCTGCTGGGCCACCTGGATGGGCAGCTTGCCGTCCTCGGGCCGCTGCACCGCTGATGGGTGGCTGGCCCGATGCGCTGCGGCCAGAACCTCTACCTCCTCAGATGAGCTCTCAAACAGCTCGGCAATCGCCTGCACAAGTGTTTAATGTTGCACCGTTTGCACATCTGTTGCCCGGCAGCGCTGTGCGTTGCAATTGGATGGAAGGCGGTTGACAACACCAGATCCCTAGCATGGCGTCCCACCTGACGGTCACGCAGCCGCCGCTCCTCCATCTCCTCTGTTGTCAGCCGGCTGCGCTTGGCCAGCGCTGCGCTCAGCTGCTCAGTGCCCTCCGCATCAGAGCCTCCCGTCACGCCCTGTTGGGCTGCAGCCGCTGGGCTGCCGCCGCGTGCTGCTGCCTCTGCCTCAGTCTCCAGCTTGCGCTTCAGGCCAGAGGGGCGGTGCTCTGCCTGCAGCAGCTGACTCGGCTGCTGCACCTGCTGCTTGCCGCCAAGCAGGCGGCGAATCAAGCTCTGTAGCGCCGGCTGCTCTGTGCTGCTCTCTCCGCTGCTGCCCTGCTCACCACCTTGAGCTGCTGCCATGCCAGCTGGCGGCGGTACAGCTGCTGCCTGCACAGGGGCCGAGCATGGCACACAGCCCTCCGGATGCGGATGCTGCTGCGGCTGTGGCCCTGGTGCCGGCACGGTGCTGCTCTTGGGCTCTGTTGGCGGTTGCACCGATATATCAGTGGGTGCGCTGTGTGGCATCTGTTGCTTTGATGTGGCCTGTGGGCTGGTGAGAGCTGGTGCAGCGGCAGGCACGCTGGAGAGCCCAGCTGCTGCGAGCGATGCTTTGAGGCCCAGGCGAGGGCGTGGTGCTGAGCCACGGGCCGCCGACTGCTGCTGCGGGGGTTGCTGCTGCTGGGGCTGCTGGAGCTGCTGCGGGTGCTGGGACTGCTGATGCGGCGGCGGCTGGTTGCTGCGGCCGATAGCCAGTCCCACGGCATGTGCCGCTGCTGTCTGCTCAGCTGTGCAGCCTGGCTGTGCTGCTCCTGCACCTGCTGCCGCCTTGGTCGCTGCTGCTGCAGGCAGAGGCACCGCGGCTGGGGCCTTAGGACTGCCGTGCGCACGCAGCGCCGCATCCAGCGCTTCCTGCAGCGCACGGGCCCGTTTGAGAGTTTGCTAGCTGCCAGTCTTGCGACTTGTGCAGTGCGGGCGGGGAGCGGGCACCTCTCCAAGGTTATGGCGGCCGCACACGGGGAGGGCAGGCAGTTGCTCACCGGGTCGTGCGCCGCCATGATGGCCACGTGCGCCCCTGCCGCCATCTTGTACGCCGCAATGACGCGCCCACTGTGGTGGTCAAACACCTGCGCGCAGGGTGGCACCGCAGCGAAATGACATGCTGGACCTCGGCCATTTGATTGGAGCTTGCCAGGGCTGGTGGACGATGGGGACACTGCCCAATCCAAGCCTGCAACCCACCTTGAGCGGTTTGGGCCGGCCATCCTTGAGCCAGGCTCCGTACCCAGGCAGGCGCACCACGGCGGGTGCAGCGGCGGGTGCGGCAGCGGCGCCGACTCCGGCGGCAGCGGCGGCGGCGAAAGCGGATGGACGTCCTGGGCTGGCCGCTCCAGGGGCCACGCCTGTTGGGCGCTGTCCCTTGAGGCGCATGGAGGCCACCGCGGAGCAGGCGGGCGAGGAGAGCAGCAAGCGGTTGGGCGGGCGAACTTCGAACTCGAACGGAGCCTTGGACGCGTTTGAAGCCCACAACCAGGACGCTGACACCAACAGGATGTGAACCAAGCCGCTGCTTCCAGCTGGGTGCAACACCCTCCGCACGCCCATGCGCCGCGCCCTGTCTCGACTGCCTCATTCCCGCTGCAGTGTTTGCGTCAAAACAAGCCTCCCAAGTGGAGATCCGGCAACAACAGCACGAGCGTAGCAGCCAGTGTGCAGGGATTTGAAGAGAACACAGGCAGCAGGCAGCAGGCAGCAAACAGGAAAGGAAGCTAACGGGCGCTCAACCGCGTGCACCAAAGCGCCGCTCACGCGAGGCTGGCCGTCTCTGCTGCTGCATGCGCCTCCAGCAGCGCCGCCGACTGCTCCGCCAGCGCCCGCACCCGCACGGCGCGCGCCCAGGCTGCCACGACCGGCGCGGCCGCCGTGCCCGCCACCGCAGACTGCAGCTCGGCAGCAGCGGAGAGCAGCTCGCCATCCAGCAGCCGCTGCTGCGCCGCTGCCAGGTGGCGGTCGATGCCGTCACCAGGGATGGAGGTAGCCAGCGGGCCGCGCTCAGCAATCTGCAGCGGATGTCAAGGGCCAGCATGGACAGGGAGCGGTGAGTTGCACGGGCGACGAGCGGCGGAGCCGCCAAAGCTGGGCCGTTAGAACCACTCCAAGGCCAAGCACCCAGCAGCCAGCCACCTCGCACACACCTTGAGCTTGGCTGCCAGCTTGGCCACTGCCACGCTGAGCATGCCGCCCTGGCCCTCAGGCAGCAGGCTGAGCTCGCGGCTGAGGCGCGCCACGTCAGCAAACTGGTCAGTCAGCTGCGCGCGGGTCGGCACCGGGACAGATGCCGCCTCCTCGGGCACCTGTGGGGAGAAGGCAGAGAGTTGAGACTGCCACCTCAGCTTGCTGACCTGTGACAGGAAGTGGTACCGGCCACCGATTGCCGGGCGCATGCACTGCTGCTCTGCGGCATGCCTTCCCCCTCAGCCCACTTCAGCCCTCACCGCAGCCAGGGCTGCCTGCACCACGGGGTCTTGCGCCAGCGGGCCACTGCAGAGAGCAGAAAGAATGCCTTGAGTTGGCTTGCCAAGGGAATCAGAGGTGCACGAGCTGAGCGCACAGCGTGCAGCCATGTAGGTAGGCACCCTTGCCCTGGCAACCATGCCACACCCTCCCCCAGCCTTGCCTGCGCAGGAAGGCCAGAGGCTGCGACAGCGGCTGCCCCGCCGTGAGGGCTGACAGCAGGGCAAACACTCCCAGGGACAGCTGGTGCGCGTCGTGGCTCGTCCGCTGCTCGATGCTGCGGCAGCACGGGGAGGCGGGAGAGGCAAGCTGGAGGCACCATGCGCGTTGTTCATCCCCACTTTAAGATTCAGGCAGGCAACAGCCAAGCCACACCGGTGAAGACAGTGGTCTGACTGTACGCAGGCGCCCCCTTATACCAGCCAACAGCAACAGCCCCACGGTCTCTATCCCTGCCGCACGGAGGCTGGCCGCACCTGCGGCGGCGGAATGCGCTCTCCAGCGCATTCAGGCGCTCCCGCACACCATCAATCTTGGCTGCCCGCTCTTTGCGCTCCATCACCGTCATCTCTGCAAAGGCAACAACGAGGCACACAGCCTTTCACAAGTTTTCTTCTGGAGCAGGCAGGCTTAACCACATGCAAGTGTGCTGAGGACGATTCTCTCGGACAACCAGCCACCCCGCCTGACTTGGTGCCACAAGCACACGGCTCACCTGCATGGGCGGCGGCCAGCTGCTCCGCCTGTCGCCGCAGCTGCGCACGCTGCGCCTCCTCGGCACGTGCCAGCGCCTCCTTGAGCACGCCCCGGAACTCCTCAGCCTGCTTGGGAAGGCATGAGTGTGCAGGGCTGAACAAACGAGCGAGCAGATGTTGAGGGGGATGCCCTTGCTGCGCAGGCACGAGGGCCTCCTCTCGCCACTCTTCTTCGCCTTTGTTGCAGGAGCCCACACAGCCAGCCCTACCTGGTCCACCAGCTGGCGCCGCGCTGCCGCCGCCTCAGCCTGGCCTGCCGCTGCCTCGCGCCGTGCCGCCGCCATCTCGGCCTCCACCTTGGCAGACGCAGCAGTGAGCAGCTCAGCAAGGATCACAGCATCCGCCTCCGCCTGCCTGTGAGGAGGAACAGGAGAGGAGGGCAGGCACGGATGCAGAGTTGAGGGGTCGGCGGGGTGCGACAGCATGCTCCGCTCCCAGTGTGGCCCTGTTTGTAGCCTAGCCTCTGTCCAGCATGGAATGGAACGCTGCAATGGCAACACAATCTGCAGGCTGCACAGCCCACACTGCACCCCATCCAACAGGGCAAGCGGGCCCACCTGTGCCGCTGCTGGTAGTCGGTCCAGTCGTCGGCAGGGCCCATGCCGTGCTTCAGCGCCTCTGCAATCAGTCCCCCAGCGCTCACATCCAACTGCACACCCAGCAGCTCCCGGGCCTTGGCCAGCATGTCTGCAAGCAGGCGAGAGGCAGAGCGGCGGGGGTGGTGGGGGCATGGATGGGGGGAGCTTGCGCAGACCCCGCTGTGTGGCAACCACCTACAAGCACGACACGCACGGAAAGTGGCGCGGCAACCCATCCTTTCCCACTCACCAGCCGTGGCGGGCGAAGGGGCGGGCGCCTCAGCAGCTGCCGCAGCCTTGTGCTGCTTGTGAGCCTGCAACAGGCCGCTCACGGAGGGAGGGTCTTCTCGGCTGCTCTGCAGGCGGTCAACGCCAGTGGGTGCAGGGCAGGCCAGCGGCGGCGGGTGGTGGGCATGGGTGGTGGGCGGGCATGGCGGTGGGCAGGCGTGATGGTGGGCGCAGTCCCTGTGATCAAGCCCAATCAAACCCATCCTGTGAGCCCACCTGCACAAAGTCGCTGGCCACCGCCTCGCCCGCCTGGTCGGCAATGGCAGACTGGATGGCAGCCACATCCGCCTCTGCTGCCTGGGCCGCCGCCGCCTTTGCCTTGTCTTGCGCTGCGCCGCTGTGGAAGCCCTTGCCCTTGCTGGCCTTGCCTTCGGCAGCCGCAGCTTCCTGCCCAGCCTCGGCTGCCTTGCGCTGGTTGGCGGCGGCAGCGGCGGCGGCCTCCTCCGCCGCGCGCGCCTCCAGAGCTGCCAGCTGCTCGGTGGCCTCCTTGCTGAACACCTCCTCAATCACGCCTAGCACCTGCATAACCGCGGGCATGAGCGCAATGGATGGTTAGCGCTGATGAGCCACAGCCGGTCGATGCAAATTGTGGTATAACAAAGTTGCAGCTAGGCATGAGCAGCGCACGTCAGCAGCGTCGCAGGTGCAGCAAACAAACCCGTGCTCAGTGCAGCGCTGACTTGCCTGCGAGCCATCCACATACACAGGGGGCTCCTCAGGTGTAGCCTCCTCCGCCGCAGCTGCTGGTGCCTCTGCCGGCGCGGCTGCCTCTGGCTGCTCGGCTGCCGCCTCCGCCGCTGCCTCTGCCACCGCTTCGGCCACTGCCTCGGCAACAACCGCCTCTGCAGCAGCCTCTGCAGCAGCAGCCTCTGCAGCCGGCGCGTCCTCAGGCCGCATGGTGAAGTCCGCTTCTTGCACCGTCTTGGGTGCTGCCGCCTTGCTGCCGTCGTCGCCGCCGCCGCTCAGCTTGTAGGCGAGGGCACCGGCACCCACCAGGCCAGCACCCAGCAGGCGGACATCCACCGGCACAGACGGGTGCAGCAGCCAGCCGTTGCCGTTGGCCCCGCCTGCCGTGCTGCCGCCGGAAGGTGCGCCCGGACCGCCGCTCCCCGCTGCCGGCTTGGGCGCGGCGGGCGCAGCAGGCTTGGGGGCTGCCGCAGCGGCAGCAGCAGCGGGCGTTGCGGGCGCCTTGGGCGCTGGCGTGGCCGCAGCACTGGGCTGCGCTGCGGGTGGTTTTGGGGCCGCGGCGGCTGCAGTTGACGCAGCAGGCTTGGCTGCAGCCTCGGGTGCTGCGGCCACCTTGGCCGCCGGCTCGGCTGGCTTGGCGGGCCGCGCAGCCGGCTTGGCCGCTGCCGCCGCCGCAGGCTCTGCCTTGGCAGCAGCAGCAGCAGCTGCTGCAGGCTCCGCTGCCGGATGGGTGGCCGGCGCTGCTGGCTTGGGCGCTGCCGCTGCTGAGGGCGTGGCGGCAGTGGCGGCGGCACCGGCAGGCTGTGCTGCGGCAGGCTGTGCTGCGGCTGCTGGCTTGCTAGCGGCGGCTGCTCCCTCTGCAGCTACCGAAGCCTCCTTCTCGGCGCCCTTGGCTGCGGTCGAGGTGGCGCCCGTCGACTTGTAGAAGCCGGGGGCCTGCAGGGGCGACATCGGATGCAATTGTTGGGCCATGGGCTCTTGCGAGGCACGGGCAGGGCCGCCGTTGCAGCCCGCGCGCACCTTGGCCTTGCCCGAGAGCTGCCGCAGCCCCGTGGCCAGCCGGGCGGCGCCCTTCGCCCGCGAACCGATCATGGTTGCGATCGGAGGAGGCCGCAAGTATGGGTTCGACTCGCAAGGGGCTGGGAGAGAGCGGGGCCGCCGGCTGCGGCAGCCTGCAGGGCGCCTGGACCGCTCAATTAACAGATCGGCGGCCCGTCAGGCTCGATGGCGTGCGACTGCCGCCAGCCGGCCTGATGCATGGGACGGCGGCGCGGCACGGCACGCCAGTGGCAGCGGCAGCGCAGATCAATGGGTTGCCTGTTGTGCAAGGACAAGGTAATGTGTTGCAGCACTGGACAGAATCATCTATAGGTGTTCAAGCCCCCAGGGTAGTTGCGAGCCGGGGTGGTTTCGGCTGGCCTGTTTGTGGCACGGCCAGTTCCTGGTCACCTCTGTCTGCTGCTTGCTCGACGCTCATGAGCGGATCAATCTCTCTCACTCTCTCTCTCTCTCTCTCTCTCTCTCAGTCCTCCTCGCTATCTTGCCTTGCTCGAACACCTGTTCAAAGAAATGTATAGATCCAGTTGTCACGAACCGGGTTGCAAGGCGTGCAATGCGAGGGCGGCCGCGGCCGCCATGCGTGGCCACATCGGGCAGCCGCTCGGCTGGTCATGCCCTGCTCTGCCTTGGAGCAGTCGACAGCTCACCTTCCACCCCTTGCCTGTGTTGTGCGGGTGACAAAGCAGCCAAGCGAGACCTCAGTGCAGCCAGCTTCCCTCAGGGTTCAAGTCCAACTCTTCCCCGCTGAAGCAGCCCTCTGTGTCCCACCCAGGCTGCTGGCACAGTCACCAGCAGGGCCTGCAGCCTGGTTGCAGCCCAGCCAGGGCAGGAGCTGCGCCTCCCACCCTCGGACGCCCCAGCTCGCTCTGGCCCGCTTCCAGTGACTGGCGGCATGCTGCACTCGCCACAGCAGGCGTGCAGGCCCCAGCAAGCCAGCCAGCAGGCCAGCGGCGGCGGCTGCACGGTGGCTGCTGGCCAGCCGACCTGGGCAGCAGCGCCCGCCGTGCCAGCCACAGAGCTGCCCCTGCAGCTGCTGCCAGGGTTTGAACTCTGGCTCTGCATTGGACGCCCTGCCCTGCAGCTGGTGAGTGGCATGAGCCTGGGGGGAGAGCGAACGAGGGAGACGGAGCGGGACAGCATCATGGCCCTTTAACCGCGCATGGCAGACGCTGGCTGACCCCTCACACATGTTCCTCCCCAAACCCGCAGTTCCTGCAGCCTGGCGGCCCCTGGCTGGCAGGCTTTACGCTGGCACCCGGCCAGGCACTGCCTGTCATGGCATCCTGGAGCCACGAGGCCCTTGCTGCTGCGGCAGCCACAGCGCAGGGCCTTTTGCCCGCCGAAGCCATGCAGGCCCTTGTTGACCACAGCATTGCAGCAGCGCCGATGGCAGCGCAGCAGCAGCAGCAGCAGCAGCAGCAGCAGCAGCAGCAGC